>JARQOD010004170.1:0-57339 GCA_033576555.1 Oophaga sylvatica | reverse complement strand
GGCACCTTTGGGGGAATTTACTACCCGGCATAATTCAATAGCGCAAGCATAGCCCCTTTGGGGAGGAAAGGGGATGCAGATTTACTTTCGCTAAACACATCAGAAAATAAATCAAAAAGTCAGGAACATCCTAGCCTGGGGGGAGGCAGAAAAAACAGGAGTGTTGGTATTAACACATTGGCAGCCCCAACTGGTTACGAACACAGATTCCAATCCAAAACAGGATTATAGACTGTAACCAAGGAAAACCCAGCACGATAATGTCATGCAATTATACAGAACCAAAAATTTGCAGCACTCCTGGTGATCAGGTTTTCAACCCTCATTTCACCTGATAGAAATGGGGTTTTTAACCAAAAGGGGAAAATCGATCCCCAGTAGGGAAAAAGACTTCTGTAGGGGTATAAAAGGGAAATCCACAACGTTTAGCCAAAATCAATAAATCCATCAGGTTTAAAGCTGTTTCCAGAATAAAACGAAAGCCTGAGCAGAAAATGAGGACAGAGAGCATATCAGAGTAACAGTTAATAAAAACTTAGTCTGAACACTACCCAAGACAACTGGGGCGTGAAAAAACGTCTTCCCCGCTTAGGGCAGACTGAAATAGCATGAGAGGCATCACCACAGTAGAAACATAACCCATTGCGCTTTCGAAACTCATGACGCTGTGCCCCAGACACCACTCTATCACACTGCATGGGTTCAGAAGCTGGTTCACAAGGCAACACCATTCCACGCATACTTCTCCGCTCACGCAAACGTCTGTCAATTTGAATCGCTAATGACATAGAATCATTGAGACCAGAGGGGACAGGGAATCCCACCATAACATCCTTTGCTTTATCTGACAGACCCTTCCGGAAAAGGGCTGCCAAAGCGTCGTCATTCCATTTGGTCAGGACTGCCCACCTACGGAATCTCTGACAGTATAACTCAGCGTCATCAAGCCCCTGATTTAATGCCAACAAGGCTTTCTCAGCTTGATCAGTGACATTAGGCTCATCGTACAATAACCCCAAGGCCTGAAAAAATGCATCAACATCACTCAAAACAGGATCCCCAGGTATCAGGGAAAAAGCCCAATCCTGAGGATCGCCGCGCAGGAGAGAGATGATAATTTGAACCTGCTGCTCTGCGTTCCCTGAGGACTTAGATTTTAAGGCAAAAAACAATTTACAATTATTTTTGAAAATCTGAAACTTAGCTCGATCCCCTAAAAACAAATCTGGCATGGGAATCCTAGGTTCCACAACAGGCAACCCAGCAAGATAGATAGCAATACTCCGAACCTCAGTGGCAAGCTGATCCACACGGCCAGACAACTGTGCAAACTCCATTGAGAGAAAAGATCCTCCCCAGCACCCAGAGATACAGAGGGAAAAAAAAAAAAATGCAACAAACAGAAAAATATCTCTGACAACTCTGACAATATTTTTTCCCTTCTGTGAGTACCATACAATTTTCAATTTTTAGGCCGGTGATAATGTTATGTTTCGGTAGCTGAGGAGTGCAGGTAAAAAAGGCAATACACCAGAGCAGTTGGAAACTATGAGATTGCAGTACCCTGACTAACCACCACAACTAGAGGCAGCCGTGGAGCGTTCCTACGTTGGTCCTAGACGCCTCGTCACAGCCTGAGAAACTAACTACACCTAAAGATAGATATAGGAAAGCTATCTGCCCCGGAGCAGAACCCCAAAGATAATAGAAAGCCCCCAAACATGTAATGGCGGTTAGACAAGATGAAATACTGACACAGAAAGAAAATAGTATGAGCAAACGTTGGGGCCCAAACTAACTAAATAGAAAAGGATAGGAAGGGCACTTACTGCACTCCCAGAAAACCCTGAAAAGCACCAACTCTACTAATTTCAAAAACACCTGAGATCACACGACCTCTACCACCTAAATTAGTTCTCTGGTGTAACAAAATCAAAACAGCAGCCACTGAAAAAACTGGAAAAAGCAAAAGTACAAACATCAGTGGCTGAACAAAACTGAGAGGGCAGAAGCCCCCGGAGGGGACCTTGAAGGCCCCCACAGAAGTGCAGGACAAAATGCAAAAATATAGCACAAACACAAAAGAAGAAAATGTCTTATCTGTAGCAGGAGATGCAGACACGACACAGCAGGCTACAAGGGAAACTGGAATAAAGGATTCAGACCAGAACAATTGGTCACCGGCAACCCTGATGGGAAGGTGACTCCCTTATATAAGACCAGTCAGTAACACCTGATTCCCAGTCCTCACAATCTTCACTGGACAGACTAGCACCGCTTGTAACCACCAGAGGGAGCCTCTGCTCAGAACTCATCTCAAACCCATTCACAACATAGCCCTATTATTAAGAGCAAACTCAGCCAAAGGCAAAAAAGAGACCCAGTCATCCTGATCAGCAGACACAAAGCATCTTAGATAAGTCTCCAATGTCTGGTTTGTTCTCTCAGTTTGACCATTGGTCTGAGAATGAAACGCCGAGGAGAAAGACAATTGGACACCAATTTTAGAACAAAAGGTCCTCCAAAATCTGGAAACAAACTGGACTCCTCTGTCAGACACAATGTTCTCAGGAATGCTGTGTAAACGAACCACGTGCTGAAGGAACAAAGGCACCAATTCAGAGGAGGAAGGCAACTTAGGTAATGGCACAAGATGTATCATCTTGGAAAACCTATCGCAAATCACCCAGATGACGGTCATTCTCTGAGAAACAGGAGGTCGGAAATGAAATCCATAGAGATATGGGTCCATGGTCTCTTGGGCACAGGTAATGGCATCAACAAACCACTAGAACGAGAGCAAGGCTTGGAGCGAGAGCAAGTACCGCAGGACTGCACAAACTCCCTGACATCACGAGACAAGGTAGGCCACCAAAAGGACCGACCAACCAAGTCCCTGGTACCAAAAATTCCGGGATGACCGGCCAACGCGGAACAATGAATCTCAGACATTACACTCTTTTTCCACTGGTCCGGGACAAACAATTTCCCAACAGGGCAGCGCTCGGGCTTATCCTCCTGGCACCCCTCCAGAGCCAGTCTCAAATTGGGCGAGATGGCGGAAAGAACTACACCCTCTTTCAAAATAACAGAAGGATCAGATAACTCAGGAGAGTCCGCCAGGAAACTCCTCGAGAGGGCATCCGCCTTAACATTTTTAGTGCCAGGAAGAAATGAAACCACAAAATTAAAACGTGTGAAAAACAAGGCCCACCTGGTCTGTCTAGGATTAAGTCGCTTGGCAGATTCCAGATAAACTATATTATTATGGTCCGTAAGGACCACCACCTGATGTTTGGCTCCCTCCAGCCAATGTCTCCACTCTTCAAAAGCCCACTTCATGGCTAATAACTCCCGATTACCCACGTCATAATTACGTTCAGTGGGAGAAAATTTTCGAGAGAAAAAGGCACAAGGGTTACTTTTAGAGGTCTCTGGATCTCTTTGGGACAAAACGGCACCTGCCCCAATTTCAGAGGCATCAACCTCCACCTGAAATGGTAGAGAAACATCAGGCTGCCGCAGAACAGGAGCAGAAGTGAATCTCTGCTTAAGTTCCTGAAATGCAGAGACTGCCTCAGGAGGCCAATTCACCACATCAGAACCCTTCTTGGTCAAATCAGTTAATGGTTTAACAATAACAGAGAAATTACCAATAAATTTACGATAAAAATTGGCAAAACCCAAGAATCTTTGAAGAGCCTTTAACCCCTTCACCCCAAGGGTGGTTTGCACGTTAATGACCGGGCCAATTTTTACAATTCTGACCACTGTCTCTTTATGAGGTTATAACTCTGGAACGCTTCAACGGATATTCGCGATTCTGAGATTGTTTTCTCGTGACATATTGTACTTCACGTTAGTTGTAAAATTTCTTCCATATACCTTGCGTTTATTTTTGAAAAAAACGCAAATATGGCGAAAATTTTGAAAATTTTGCAATTTTCAAACTTTGAATTTTTATTCCCTTAAAACAGAGAAATATGTCACACAAAATAGTTAAGAAATAACATTTCTAACATGTCTGCTTTACATCAGCACAATTTTGGAAACAAAATTTTTATTTGTTAGGAAGTTATAAGGGTTAAAAGTTGACCAGCAATTTCTCATTTTTACAACAAAATTTACAAAGCCATTTTTTTTAGGGACCACCTCACATTTGAAGTCACTTTGAGGGATCTATATGGTAGAAAATGCCCAAAAGTGACACCATTCTAAAAACTGCACCCCTCAAGGTACTCAAAACCACAATCAAGAAGATTATTAACCCTTCAGGTGCTTCACAGGAGCTGAAGCAATGTGAAAGGAAAAAATGAACATTTTACTTTTTAGTCACAAAAATGATCTATTACAAACATTTTTTTTTATTTTCACAAGGGAAAAAGGAGAAAATGGACTGATAAAGTTGTTGTGCCATTTCTCCTGAGTACGCCAATACCCTATATGTGGGGGAAAACCACTGTTTGGGTGCACGGAAGGGCTTAGAATGGAAGGAGCGCCGTTTGACTTTCCCAAACTAAAATTGGTGGGAATTGAGATTGGACGCCATGTCGCGTTTGGAGATTCCCTGATGTGCCTAAACAGTGGAAACCCCCCACATGTGACCCCATTTTGGAAACTAGGTCCCTCCCCTCGGTGTCCGAGGGTGGGCTGACAATCTCCACCCTTAGCCCCATGCAGAATTTATTCCCAATATCTAATTGTCATGGGTGCATCGCCACGAAGATCGTCGCGATTGCACATTCTGACTTCTCACAGCTGAGCTGCTGTTTCTTTGTGTTTGGTAATGAGAGAGTTAATTTTACCTAGCTCTTTGCTAAGACTAGGTCCAGCCTCGCCCGGCTGCTTTGGATTATGTTCTAATTAGTTTCCTTTATATTCCTGCCAGTCTGGGTGTTTGATGCCGGTGAAAGCATTCATATAGTTTAGCAGACTGGATCGGTTCTGGGAATACTTAAGCTAAGAGCTCCTTAGTTGTTTTTACTCTTACAGCTTATAGTTTATCTCTGAGACCTAAGGTGTTCCTACTGTGTGTGAGTGTTGTATGTAAGACTTTATTTACTTTATTTCTTATCTTTCTTGTTTGTCTTTCTGTTCATTAACCATTACCTGGTCATTCCCTTTGGTGGTATTCAGGGTCCTTCTTAGGACTAGAATACAGTTGGCAGGGATTGATAGGAGACAGGGTTTACGCTGGTGGCCTGGACCTCTGTACCTTTAACAGTACCTCCAGGTTGAGGGATTAGTTAGGACCCCAGTTAGGGTCAGCTTAGACCCCGGTCACCCTCTAGCCGGAGACAGCGTATAATGGATTCCGTTCTGACCCACTGGACTTTCTGTCAGGTAAATCTATGTTATCATATAGCTATGCGCATGTTATATAGTATGTTGCCCTTTTGATATAGATTATTGTCATCACATATATATATCTGCTATACAGCGTGACATTTTCACCGGCCCATACTAAAGATTCTCCCCAGCTATCATGGATCCAGTAGCCCAGCTGGCCCGGCAGTTGCAGGGATTGTCCATGGAGTTGGCAGACATTAAGTCCAAGGTTTTGTCCCCCCCGGAGCAAACCAGATCTGAACCTAAGGTTGCTCTCCCGGACAGGTTCACTGGTGGGCGGGACAAATTTTTTACTTTCCGGGAGGCATGTAAATTGTACTTTCGGCTGCGGCCTCGGTCATCTGGGAGTGAAGAGCAGAGGGTGGGAATTGTTATCTCGCTCTTACAAGGGGATCCTCAATCTTGGGCGTTCTCTATTCCTCCAGGCTCCCCAGATCTCCAGTCAGTGGATCGATTTTTTACTGCCCTGGGTCTGGTATATGATGATCCGGATCGAGTCTCCCTTGCTGAAACAAGGTTACGTAAAATACGGCAAGGAAATCGTCCAGCGGAGGAATATTCTTCTGAGTTCCGTAGATGGGCAACAGATACTCAGTGGAATGACCCAGCTCTTAGGAGCCAGTTTTGTCAAGGGTTGTCTGACAAATTAAAGGATGTGTTAGCTCAGTATGATTCTCCTCCATCACTGGAGGCTGCTATGGCCCTCGCTATTCGCATTGATAGACGTCTTCGGGGAAGACGCGAGGTAACTCCGCCTCCCGTGATGACTCCACCTACTACTAAAGTCCCTTATACTGAGGTTCCCCTGGTCTGTTCTGAGGAACCCATGCAGTTGGGAGGGACATCATTTTGTAGGAGGGAATCAGCGGTGCGCCGCAAGACTAGAAGGTGTTTCTTTTGCGGGAGAGAGGGACATTATGTTGGGGGGTGTCCATCCTGGACCTCTTTGAACCAAGGAGTTAACCTGGGAGTGTGTATTTCGTCCCCAAATCCCTCTCAGTTTCTCGTGCCTGCGGAGGTGGTGATTGGTACTAGAACTGAGAGGATTTCTGTTTTTCTTGATAGTGGGTCCGGGGCTAATTTGGTGGACACTCGGTTTGCCCAGGTGCATGGTATGCAACTGAGTGTATTGGCCAAACCGGTCCCTATACTCTCTATTGATTCTAGACCTCTTGGTCAAGGTAGCTTGGTACAAGCTGTTCATAACATAGATCTTCGAGTAGGGGCAATACATAAAGAGCAATTGTCTTGTTATGTGTTGGAGGGTCTGCCTGCTCCTATTGTGTTGGGACTTCCTTGGTTGGCTAAACATAACCCAGTGATTGATTGGCAATCCAGAAAGATAAGCCAGTGGGGTGAATTTTGCAAGAATAACTGCATGAGCACGGTCATCGGTGCGGTTGTGCCTAGGACTTTGCCTCCTTTTCTGGAGGACTTTTGGGAGAAGTTCTCAGAGGAGGGGTGTAAAGAGTTACCTCCTCATCGCACATATGACTTCTCAATAAAGTTGCTTCCTGATGCCTTATCTCGTACTTTCCCAGGGGTCGGGAAGACGGATGATCCGGTTCCTATTCCTCAGGAGGGAGTTGTAGTGTCAGCTGTATGCTCTGAGCTTGAGGGGGAGGTATTGGGGGCTCAGGGGGACGCCCCTGTGGGACTTCCAGGGAGACTGATAGTTCCAGATCGCTTAAGACTGAAGGTTACGGAGAACCCTTACAAACGGATGGCTGATAGGAGGAGAGTTTCTGGTCTAGATCTGAGGGTGAACGATCTGGTGTGGTTGTCTACCAGGAATATAAAACTTAAAGTTCCCTCCTGGAGGTTGGGTCCCAGATTCATCGGGCCATACAGGATCAGTTCCATAATTAATCCTGTGGCATTTCGTCTGGACCTCCCTCCTACATTTAAAATTCATAATGTGTTTCACAAGTCATTACTTAAAAAGTATGTGGCACCAGTCATACCGTCACCTCTACCTCCTCCTTCAGTGGTAGTCAATGATAACGTGGAAGTTCATTGGAGGGGTATGGTCCTGAGGAGAGGACGTGGGTCCCTGCGTCTGATGATAACGCAGATCGATTGGTTCGGACCTTTCACACAATTTACCCGGACAGACCTGGTCATGAGGGTCCGGAGGCCCCTCGTAGAAGGGGGGGTACTGTCATGGGTGCATCGCCACGAAGATCGTCGCGATTGCACATTCTGACTTCTCACAGCTGAGCTGCTGTTTCTTTGTGTTTGGTAATGAGAGAGTTAATTTTACCCAGCTCTTTGCTAAGACTAGGTCCAGCCTCGCCCGGCTGCTTTGGATTATGTTCTAATTAGTTTCCTTTATATTCCTGCCAGTCTGGGTGTTTGATGCCGGTGAAAGCATTCATATAGTTTAGCAGACTGGATCGGTTCTGGGAATACTTAAGCTAAGAGCTCCTTAGTTGTTTTTACTCTTACAGCTTATAGTTTATCTCTGAGACCTAAGGTGTTCCTACTGTGTGTGAGTGTTGTATGTAAGACTTTATTTACTTTATTTCTTATCTTTCTTGTTTGTCTTTCTGTTCATTAACCATTACCTGGTCATTCCCTTTGGTGGTATTCAGGGTCCTTCTTAGGACTAGAATACAGTTGGCAGGGATTGATAGGAGACAGGGTTTACGCTGGTGGCCTGGACCTCTGTACCTTTAACAGTACCTCCAGGTTGAGGGATTAGTTAGGACCCCAGTTAGGGTCAGCTTAGACCCCGGTCACCCTCTAGCCGGAGACAGCGTATAACGGATTCCGTTCTGACCCACTGGACTTTCTGTCAGGTAAATCTATGTTATCATATAGCTATGCGCATGTTATATAGTATGTTGCCCTTTTGATATAGATTATTGTCATCACATATATATATCTGCTATACAGCGTGACACTAATAAAGGGGTTAACTTTCTCCAGGACAATCGGATCAGGACACGTTAGGTACCAGCGGATGCAGTATGTTTTGCCTGTCGCATGGAGATCAAACCTGGCCCGATTGGGTCTCTGTGGAGAGCCAATCTCTATATCTCAGACCCCCGAGCCATCACCGACTCGGGAGGTGCACCATCAAATGCCCGAGGTACCCGGGTCACACAAATATTTTTATGAGAATGTACCTACAAAGATGTGCTCATAATTCTTAATCCTAGAACGGAGCCTTCGTGTCTGGAAACATAAAATGGATGTGTTTTCAGTGTCTAGCTGAAAGGTATAGTCTAATTGAAGCCCCCAGGCATCTCATTACCATGCTAAAGACCTTGCCATTCAAACATGGGTCTGAATTACTTAGCATACTAAAAGCCCTTTTTATTCACAGTGGACATCAAACCCTGTCGTATTGAATATGCCAACAGGCCCTGGGGCCAGGTGCAGTTAGCAGCCTGTGGCTCTGTGAACAGACAAAATGGAGGCTGGTATAGGCCCTATCCAAGATGGTGGCTGTTCCTTCCTCACAGCATCCACACACCTTCACCCATCCCCTAAGACCACCAAAGGGAGCCGGATAGGCATATAAAAGGAGGGTGAAGACAGGAAAGGTCAGTTAGTCAGGCAGTGAGTCTGAAGTCTGCAGCCTGTGAGTTCAGTTCAGTTCAGTTTAGTGGAGTCTAGTAGAGTGGAGTCTAGTCCAGTCCAGTCTAGTCAGAGCTCAGACAAGACAAGCCTGCAGAGCAGAGTGGAAGTTGCAGTGAGGAACTTCATAGCTCAAGTTGAGAGCCAGGAGCGTGCCGACGCTCTGAGAGGTGCAGAAGAGGCAGCCCACCAACTGCCAGTGTGTGTAATTGTGTGAGGGCCCGAGTAGGCCTGTCAAGGTAAAATATAATTTTCTACTATACTTTTATATTTATAGTGTGTATATGTATTTTGTAAACACGAAGTTTCCCTTAAATGATATTATTACAATGTTAGTATCTGCTGGTGTTTGTCTCCATCTTGTGTCCTATCACTGTATTACACTAAATTGAAGTGGATCTACTGAAATGCCCCCACCTTTGGAGAATTGAGGAAATACATGATACACGAGAACAATAGAATCTTTCTTAAAGAAACGAAACTGAGGATGACAACACATCAAGGAGGACTTAGAAGAAGATCTAAGGACCAATTAGGATGACTCAGTTTATCTCTTTCTCCTCAATCCCGCCTTTACTCCACCCCAATATTCTGTGTATGTAATCTTATGTACGTGAATAAAGAGTTCAGTGCTTACTGGAGATGGCCGCCTAATAGCACCATTTTCTTTAGGGCACGTTCTGAAGTCTGAACCAGCGTATCGCCTGATTCATTCTCGGTCGACCCGTGCTCTTAGTCTAATCTGGGGTGACTGGAGGATGAGTGGTTTGTCATTTTGAACCCGACAATTGGCGCCCAACGTGGGGCCGTGGATTGCCGCCCGTCCGGACCCGTCCCGAGGACTTTGCGGTGTTGCCCGCGGTGACTGAATGCGAGGACTGCAGCCTCCGTTGAACACGGTAAGTTGGGATCATATATTTTATATGCGTCCCACTTGCCTGTGTGTCAGTCATTGTGGGCTTAAGCTGTATTGTCTTTTTGGGTCTGGATGGGTGACTGGTTGAGTGGTGAGACCAAGGGCAATCCCACGCCACGAACCAGCAAGTGTGACCGAGTGACGTTGCATTGCCTGCACGTGCTTGAGTCGAAACACCACGTTCCTCCTCCTCCGGTCATTGTACCTTTATGCAGATAGTTGCCTCCCGTGATTATTTGGTAGTGTCTAAATTTCTAGTATTGTATAGAGAATTGTGGTAGGGGTGCGCATAACCAAATTTCCTTAGGAGACGAATAGAGGTGGGCTCTTCGTCTGAGAAAGTGACGAATAGAGGTGGGCTCTTCGTCTGAGAAAGTGACAAATAGAGGAGGACTCTTTGTCCAACCCGGGAAGTCTCATTAGGAGAAGCCCAGGTGTCAGCATATGGAGGGGGACTCTGTGCTGTGTAGAGTGTCACGGTGTACTGCGCTTTAAAGTCACCATCCACAGTTAGGGAAAAAGACAGAATAGAGGAGGACTCTTTTGTCTTGTCACAGTATTGAGGAGGACTCTGCAGTGACGGGTGGTGACCTGCGAGTGACGCCGGTGGTCTGAGTCGCGACAGATCATTTCACTCTGTTAAATCATGATGCGCATGTTTAAATCAAACAAAACCCACAAGTTAGAGGGTGGTGCTTTGGGAGTGGTTGAATTGATGGAATCACGTGGAGGCAAGAAGGCTGTTAAGAGAGTCAGGAGTTTGTATAAAATAATGAGCTTGCCAAGTACAGGCAGGCTTCAGCCTTCAGTGTGGAAGGACTTTGTCGCACAGAATGAGGGAAAGTTGAGAGATCAGGGGCTCTTGTATCAAGCCCAAGCACATTTGAGAGTAGCAAATGATTTGAAAGCTGAAGGTTGGAAGGAGATAGATGGAAAGGGAGGTTCAGAAGATGCCGAGCCTTTGTTTGGATATGTAAAATGTTCTGCACATAATCTTGTTGAAGTAGTCAAGATGGCCGCTGTGCCCATTATGTCTGTCATAGAGCCAAGTAGTCCTCAGCCACCGCCCTATAATGGTGCCGATCTTAGAACAAAGGGAGGTTGGACCTGTCGTGTGTGGTGAACAGAATCCGCCCTGGGTGGAGACCTGCCGTGTTTGTGGGGCGGGTCGCTCCTGGTGTAATGCCCAGCCCATCGCCCCTCCCACACCCAGCGGCCATTTTGGTAAACCCAGTGGCCATCTTAATACACCCGGAAATGGCCAACACCCCATCTCCTCCGGCGGCCATCTTGAGACACCCAAGCACACCCAGTCAGGCCTATATCCCTTGCTGATACCAATCAGGGCCTATTACCAGCCCCCGCCCGCACCTGTGCAGGCCACAGCTCCCAATATGGCACCAGATGCAACACCATTGTTCCCTTTTACACAACCCAACCCGGCCATTGCTGCAATGCATGAATCTTCAGTTTTTCAAACAATGATCAGAAGCCGCCGCCATGATATTATGGGATCTAACGAAGGGGAGGAGGATCAGGAGAGAGAAGAGGGGTGGGCCCCTTAACAGCCACCACTATCCCCAGCAGCCCCAGTATCTTTTCTTCCCTCCTCCATTCCCCCACCATCATTGTTAACCCCTGGTCCTAGGGCCTATTCCACCCCTACTTCAGAGATGAGGCACCTTCCTCTCCTTCACAAATCCTCAGAGAGGACAGTCGCTCTGTAAGGTTCACGGAAAATCTGGTCAGGCCCTCAGCTCCCGGTGTACTTGAAAACTGGTATCCCTGCCATTCACAGCATTACACAGACCGCAACGGAAATCCAGTGACATTATCCATAGGGTACGGTGATATCCTGACACATCGGGTTGGTGCTATAGTTAGTCCTGCCAACTCAAACTGCTCCAAGAAAGGGGGTCTGGCTCTATTAATAGCCCAAGCTGGTGGTCCCATCGTCACTGCAGAATGCATGGCTCATATATACACTCATGGCCCTTTGCCACCTGGACAGACTCTGACAACCCATGGAGGGGACCTTCCCGCTGATATCATCATCCATGCAGCAGGTCCAGTCCATGATCCTCTAAATTCAAATGAGTCACGGGCCACTCTTCGGGCCACCATACATTCAATACTCCATCATGCTGGTATGTTAAAAACAGAAGACATTAGGCACCAGGAATTATTTGAAACCAATGATAAAGTAGTAAATTTGTGATTGCTTTGTCTAAAGAGTTAACTAACACCCACTCTGCAGTGTCTGCTTCTCTCCCAGAATTTACAGGTGACACGGTGCATGATTTCTCGCCTGATGACCTTATATATATAAAAATTTATGGGAAGAGACTGTCTCCAGCCCAGATTTGAGGGTCCCTACTCTGTGGTCCTGTCCACCCCTACTGCCCGAAGCTCGAGGGCAAGAGCACCTGGATTCACGCCTCCCATTGCAAGAAGGACAAGATTAATCAGCAGTCATGAAGTTTCTGATCTACATATCCTTTTGAGCTATATCCTGATCTCCAGTAGTGCCAGTATGCCCACCTTCTGGGTTAATACTACAACCCCTGTGGTTGTCTTTAAGTTCGATTTCTATCAAATATTTAACTGTGATAGGAATGATTTCAAGGGATCAATGCACCAGACTCAGGGGAAAAGGGATATTTTATCTCAGTGTCACCCGCCCAGGGAATAAAAACTGTCATGATTGGCAGATGAAGCTAGATACAATAGATTGATAAATGAGATATACAAGTATTATATTTGTAGGAACGGATCTAAGAATGCAGGAGTCAGTGACAGCAAGCAAAGGTATAAGGGAGGGAGGAAGTGCTGGTAGCAGCGAGATGGTATTTTGCTGTACACCAAGGTCATTCTACAGATAAGGAAGCTGAAGGCTGAGGGAGAGCACACTAACAAACTGCGCAGCGACCCGACTTACCCTCCCATCAGGCATTCAGCATAGAGACGCAGAGCAAGAGTGCAACAGTTTTCAGATTTTGTTGAATAGGTTTTTGGAATAGACACAGTACGTAAGAATCGAAGGTCAGAGTATGTGAGAAGAAAGATAGACAGGCAGAGAAAAAAAATGACAAGGAAAAACTGAAAGTAAGTAGACCGGATTAGAGATCAGTTAAAGCAGAGGATCTAGCCAGAATAGCACAGGGGGCACAACATGATTTAGTGCAGGCAAAAAGAGGTAGCTTGCACATGAACCCCCTTGTCTCCTTACCCCCCCACTCCTAATTGCACAGTACAGGTGAACCTACCAGGGGACATGAGGTTGAGTTCCAAGTGGACACGGGGGCAGACAATTCAGTAATTACAGACAACTCTCCATCTATCCTGCTCCCCGTCACTAAAAAGATTCCCCTGCAAATTCAAGGAACCACTGTGCACACACAGTTAATGATATCACCACGGGGTCAATGTAATCTTTTAGGATGTGATGTGTTGTTACAATTACAAGCACATATTGAGTATCATCTTGATGGGACTGTCACTATGACACCAGAACTGAAGCAGAGCACTCTTTGTAAAATCATGTCACTAGACGTTGCTAGTACAGAGGAAAGAGATTATCCACCCGTCAGAGACAGGATACACAGAGGAAAGAGAAGATTTTCAGGAAATATATTCCAATGTTATTCCTGGACCCCACTGTCATGATGTACTCTTTAGGATAAGGACAGGGGATTTTACGAAACAACATGTTGGGGTCATAGTAGATGCTGCAAATAATCAACTCCACTATGCTGGAGGACTGGCCGCAACAATTTCACAGAAAGGAGGACCCATGATACAGGACGAATCTAATTCGTATATACAAACGTGTGGTCAGGTAGAAATAGGACAGGTCCCAGCAACCAGAGCAGGACAGTTGCCGTGTCAATATGCAATATATGTAATGAAATCACGATATACTTCTACTAATATGCCTAGGTCCTAACAATTACTTACTGAAGCTGTCCAGAATGTAATCCTGTATGTTTTCCCTGTCCACTCCGAACAATCATTTTGCAAGCAGGCAGCTGCAGGTCCAAGGACAGTTCTTATCAGTGCCCACATAGCAAACTCCAGCCCCCCTTCAACTTAACCCTGTGTACGGGTTGGTACAAAAATTATGGGCAGTTAATGCAGCTACTGATCTGGAAACTCCAGTGGTGTCTAATATATATATATACACTTTTGTTCCAGATATTTCAGGATGCTGCTTAGTTTACAGTTATTGATTTTGCCAATGTTATTTTTATAATATGTTGATGATTTACTGATTTGTGTTCCTCCAGGAAACAGTGTCGTATTGCAACAATATTACTCATGTTGTTTCTGTATCAAGCAGGTTGTAAGCGTTAAAGGATAAACTGCAATTTTGTAAATCTTCAGTTATCTTTTTGGGACATTGCATTATACCGGGGGGAACGACATCGGACCAGCGCTCGCAAAGAAGCTGTACAGAATTTTCCTATTCCTGTTAATGTTGCCGCTCTTAGGATATTTCTTAGACTGAATTTCTACTGCAGACAGTGGATACATGCTGTGTCAATCCTCATGCAACCTCTCTATGACTGTATCACCATTGTGCTTTTTAAACTAACTCCTGAAGGTATAGACGGTTTTTATTTTTCTCTCAAAAACAGGATTGTGGCAGCTCCAGCGCTAAGAACCCCAACTATGAACTACTATTCACCCTGTATCTCCATTAGCAGCAGGGACACGCGGCAGGAGTATTGACTCAGTTATATGGTGACAATCAAAGGCCTGTAGCCTATTTCAGTGGAAGACTAGATGCAGTGGCTAGAGTGCCCCGTCCTGTGTACGGGCGGTACATGCTGTAGGACTATTGCTCCATAAATCATCAGATATCGTTCTTGATTATCCACTGACAGCACTTACACCTCATGATGTATACACTATACTGAACCAGGTGCAGTCGGCACATTTTTCAGCTGCACGTCATCTTTGATTGCAATGTGCACTTTTAATGCCTCCAAATGTTTCTTTGCAGAGATGTACCACACTTAATCCTGCCATATTGTTACCTCTCTCGGATCTAGGGGGGAGGTCAGGTATTGTACGGTATTGTACAAAGAAGATCCAAGAGAGGAGATTCTTTATGATTATGTTCAGCTTATGGCACAGGAAACAGCAGGCCTACCCACAGTGTTTAAAACTGAAAGACGTAATGTTGACTTTAAATTTTTTTTTGTAGAACTCGCTACCAAGATGACTCAGGTACCTTCCACACCAGGTATGCCATCGTCTCCCTGAATGCAGTGATCAAAGCAGAACCAATACTCCCACATTAGTCGGCCCAGGAGGCTGAATTTAAGGCTCTGACCGAGGCCTGTAAGATAGCTGAAGGTAGAATTGTTAACATCTACACAGATTCTAGATACGCATTCGGTATAGCTTATGATTTGGGTCCAATTTGGAAGTCTAGAGGATTCCTGACGGCAGCAGGACATCCCATTAAAAATGCTGACGCAGTCCAGCAGTTAATTGATGCATTACAATTACCAATAGAGGTAGCTGTCATAAAAGTTAAAGCACATACCAGATGCACTGATCAGGTGAGTAAAGGAAACGCAATGGCCGATGCAGCAGCAAAAACAGCAGCCAGTAGACCACTCCAAGGGGTAACGATGCACCAGGTAAGCGCTCCCAAAAATCCCTTTGTGTCGGAGGATGCCTTAGCCCAGATGCAGGCTCAGGTGCGCCAGGAGGAAGTAGAAAAGTGAGAAAAAGAAGGTGCATGTCTGAATGCAGCAACTGGGGTATGGGGAAGAGGGATGCGCCGATGCCTTCCAAGAGCGTTGTACCCTGCGGTCGCCCAGATGATACATGGGCCAACCCACCAGTCCAAAACTGCTGTAATGAGTGTGATGCAGAAGCATTGGGCGGCACCAGGCTTTTCCACCTGTATAGAAGGTTTGATCCAGGGATGCATGGTATGTGCTACACATAATAAGAGAAGGGTAGTTAAGACACCACCCAAACATGCCCTCGGCCCTTCTATTATTTCCAGAGACTGCAGATTGATTATATTCAGCTGCCAAAAATCAGGTTCATGGGAGTATGTGTTGGTGTGTTTTTGATTTATTCTCAGGTTGGCCGGAGGCTTTCCCGATTGCCAAGGCTACGGCTGCGGCAACCGCAAAGAAGCTGCTTGTGGAGGTGGTGTGCAGGTATGGAGTACCAAAGGTGATTGAAAGTGACAGAGGTACACATTTCACAGGTGAAATAATGAATGAAGTCTTGACAGCGCTGGGAATTCAACAAGTTTTCCACACCCCATATTACCACAAGCGGTGTAGAAGTAAAAGGACTAAATAGGATATTGAAGTTAAAAATCTAAAAGGCCATGGCTGAAACAGGGAAATCTTGGCCTGAATGTTTACCATTAGCCCTATACTCAGTAAGGTACACTCCAAGTAGAAAAACTGGACTTTCTCCGTATAAAGTACTATTTGGCAAAGTGCCTAGTTTAGGATGTTTCTTTTCCCAAGCATTGGAAATAAGTGACCATGTATTAAGCTCATATGTAAGGGATTTGTATAAAAGACTCAAGAAAGTATATGATAATGTTTTCAGTTCTCTTCCAGATCCGAACCAGGATCCTGGGAGTCTGCAGTCTGCAGTCTCGAGACTTGGTAGTCATTAAAAGACACGTGAGAAAGAGTCTGGATCCGAGAATATAGCTCCACTGATATCCAGAAAAAGAAGGAGTCTGGGTCAGCTGCACACCGGTTATGCTGAGGATCCCAAAGTTTATATGGATCCCATAGGTGTTCCTAGGGGGGTCCCAGACGAATACAAAGCTCAGAATCAGATCCTGGCGGGTTTCCGTTCTCTCATCCCAACTGTGCAGATCAATTACAATGTAGATTGGATAAAATATATATACTACACCAAGCAAAGATTTATCAATATCAATTTTAGTCAAGATGCTTTCCAGGGTATAGTTGAGAAACTGGGCCCAAAACAAAAGACTGACTCTTCAAAATAGACTGGCCATTGACATGATTCTAGCTGAAAAAGATGAAGTCTGTGGGATGATAGGGGAAAAATGTTGTACTTATATTCCTCAGAATTCTGGAGTCAATGGTAAAACTATAGTGGCCCTTACAGAGATTAAAAATCTGGCTCAGGAAATAAAAGCCAATGCAGAAGTAGATACCTCTTTCTTCTTAAGATGGCTTGGAGGACTTAAAGAATTTCTCCAACAAGCCTGCTTAGTGGTAACAGGGCTTTGGTGCTAGGATTGATAATTCTATGTTGTGTGATATCTATGTATAGGAAAGCTGTGACCAATGCAGCCGCCTCCTCAGGTACTTTCCTTCATCAGGAAGTTGTGTCGCTACTATATGAAGACACTGATAAGGGTGATATGGAGAAATATACTCTGCAGGATAAACCTGATAAAACCCCCTATAACAAAATACAAATGGAAATAAGAGATTTAGTTTAGGGATAGTGGGAGAACTCCATGTGCATGTTTGGTAGGGACTTGGTTGTTTGGGGGCGGTCCATAAGGGGCCAGTTTCTAAAATGACCAAGCGAAGAAATCCATTACCCCTGTCCCCACACATGGACAGTCTCGAAGGCCGCATAAATTAAGGGAAAAACTTAGTGTTTAGGGGGGATTGTCAAGGTAAAATATAATTTTCTACTATACTTTTATATTTATAGTGTGTATATGTATTTTGTAAACACGAAGTTTCCCTTAAATGATATTATTACAATGTTAGTATCTGCTGGTGTTTGTCTCCATCTTGTGTCCTATCACTGTATTACACTAAATTGAAGTGGATCTACTGAAATGCCCCCACCTTTGGAGAATTGAGGAAATACATGATACACGAGAACAATAGAATCTTTCTTAAAGAAACGAAACTGAGGATGACAACACATCAAGGAGGACTTAGAAGAAGATCTAAGGACCAATTAGGATGACTCAGTTTATCTCTTTCTCCTCAATCCCGCCTTTACTCCACCCCAATATTCTGTGTATGTAATCTTATGTACGTGAATAAAGAGTTCAGTGCTTACTGGAGATGGCCGCCTAATAGCACCATTTTCTTTAGGGCACGTTCTGAAGTCTGAACCAGCGTATCGCCTGATTCATTCTCGGTCGACCCGTGCTCTTAGTCTAATCTGGGGTGACTGGAGGATGAGTGGTTTGTCATTTTGAACCCGACAGGCCGAAGGCAAGTGGAAAGAGTAGTAAAAGGAGGCAGAGGAGCCTTACCAGCACACCTCAAAAAGTATTTACCGGACGCCGGGGTCCGAGCCTATAGGGATCTCCACGACTCATTAGGAGAACACCAGAGTTCCTGGAGGACTACAGGTCCCAGGAGCACCACAGAGCTGATACGTAACCAGGCCAGGAGGACGGAGTCCGGCTGGTAGTGCACTGCAAGCAGGGACTGTGTACTTCAAGAAAAGGTCCAACCACAAGGTCAGCCAGGTGCAGGATGGAGATTAAGTTAGGCCCAGCTACATGCAGGCCAGGACTTCATTACAGAAAGGCAAGGAACAGGAGGCCACACACCTACTCAGTGGGGAATCTGGATGTGCACCCTTCACCCTACAGTGCTCCGGGATGTGCCTGCAACATCTTCAGTAAAGGTACCAAAGTGACTTGTGTGTGTCCATCTTCTTACCCCTAACTGCCGGGTTCCCCTCCGTCCTGCATCCCTACACATCTACCTGCCCTGAAGGACTCAACCTCACCTGTGGGAGGCCTAACACCTATAGCTGCACAACACCAACCCTTCAGTGGATCTGCACAGCAGCACTGGTCACCCTGACCAGGTACTACAGGTGGCGTCACGGATCATCCTATAAACATTTATTCCCCTGTAAATATACCACATTAAGGGTGAGCGCCCAGGGCCACGGACTGAGCTGTGTTGCCGTGACATCCCCCATAGGAGTTAATGGGCTCGGATCCGAGTACCCCCACGGCCCTAGGAGGGCGGCTCAGATCCGAGGTGTGGAAAAAATGCTGCAAGTAAGAAACTGAATTCTGCGTTGATGGCACTGCTGGACATCTTCTGTTTTTAAAGGGAAGCAAGCAAGAGGTATCTTTCAACTGCTGCACTAAGTTTCCTTGGCCGACCACTGAATCTACATTATGGTGTCTTGAGAAATGCTGGCAAATACTTTTCCATCATGAAATACCATCATTGAGGCGTCTTATTTTCTCCAAATTTATTCTGCCGCTGTCACGCTGTCTAGCAGATGTATAAATATATAATGTCAGTAATCTATCAAGTGGGACAACATTCTATATAACATATAAATAGGTAACATTAACATGTATATATAGCATAGTATTACCTGACATAATATCCTGTGGGTCAATACTGAATCCTTTTCACGCTGTCTCTGGCTAGAGGTGGACCGGGGTCTATGCTGACCCTAAACTGGGTCCTAACTAGTCCCTCTACCTGGAGGTACTGTTAATGGTACAGAGGTCCAGGCCACCAGCGTAAACCCTGTCTCCTATAAATCCCTGACCACTGTAATCTAGTCCTTAGAAGGACCCTGATTACCACCATAGGGAATGGACAGGTAAAGGTAAACAAACAGTATAGACAAACGAGACAGACAGGGGATAAAGTAAATACTGTCTTGCATACAACATTAAAACACAGAGGGAACACCAAAGGTCTAGGAGATAAACTATAAGCAAGGTGAGGAGAAACAACAAAAGAGCTCTTAGCTTAAGTCTTCTCAGAACCGATCCTATCTGCAGTCTGTATGAATGCTTTCACCGGCATCTAACCAGCAGACTGGCAGCTATATAAAGGAAGCTAATTAGAACATAATCAAAAGCAGCCGGGCGAGGCTGGACCTAGTCTTAGCAAAGAGCTAGGTAAAATTAACTCCCTCATTACCAAACACAAAGAAACAGCAACTCAGCTGCGAGAAGTCAGAATGTGCAATCGCGACAATCTTCGTGGCGATGCACCCATGACAGTACCCCCCCTTCTACGAGGGGCCTCCGGACCCTCAGGGCCAGGTCTGTCCGGGTAAGTCGTGTGGAAGGTCCGAACCAATCGATCTGCGTTAATCTCAGACGCAGAGACCCACGTCCTCTCCTCAGGACCATATCCCTTCCAATGAACCAAATACTGAAGGGACCGGCGATTCAGACGTGAGTCAATGATCTTCAACACTTGAAATTCTAAGTTACCATTGACCACCACTGGAGGAGGAGGTAGAAGTGACGGTATAACTGGCGCCACGTACCTCTTAAGCAACGATTTGTGGAATACATTATGGATTTTAAACGTAGGAGGGAGGTCCAGACGAAATGCCACAGGATTAATTATAGAACTGATCCTGTATGGACCGATGAACCTGGGACCCAGTTTCCAGGAGGGAACTTTGCGTTTTATATTCTTGGTAGACAACCACACCAGATCGTTCACACCTAGGTCCGGACCAGACACTCTCCTCCTATCAGACCTCCCTTGAAACAGTTCCCCATAGCACTCAGACCATTCAGCACTCCTCTCCAAACTGAAGCAAGTGACGACGAGAATCGTTCCTCCTCAGGAACCCCAGATGGACGGGTATGTGGGGTCTTAGAGCGAGCACAAACTCCACAGGACGCGACAAAAGTTATTACCTCTTTATTTAAGTTAGGCCACCAAAACCGGCGAGAAAGGAGATCCACAGTTGCTTTACTCCCTGGATGTCCTGCTAAAGCAGAACTATGATGTGCCTCGATAACTTTTTGTCTTAACTGATTAGGAACAAACAGTTTCCCTGGAGGTCCTACAGGGGCGTCCCCCTGAGCCTCCAACACCTCCTCCTCAAGCTCAGAGCACACAGCCGACACCACCACTCCTTCCTGAAGGATAGGAACCGGGTCATCCGTCTTTCCGGCCCCTGGGAAACTACGAGATAAGGCATCAGGAAGCAATTTTATTGAGCAGTCATACGTGCGATGAGGAGGTAACTTTTGACACCCCTCCTCTGAGAACATCTCCCCAAAGTCCTCCAGAAAAGGAGGCAAAGTCCTAGGCACGACCGCACCGATGACCGTGTTCATGCAGTTATTCTTACAAAATTCACCCCACTGGCTTATCTTTCTGGATTGCCAATCAATCACTGGGTTATGTTTAGCCAACCAGGGAAGTCCCAACACAATAGGAGTAGGAAGACCCTCCAACACATAACAAGACAACTGTTCTTTATGTATTGCCCCTACTCGAAGGTCTATGTTATGAACAGCTTGTACAAAGCTACCTTGACCGAGAGGTCTGGCGTCAATAGAAAGTATAGGGATCGGTTTGGCCAATACACTCAGTTGCATACCTTGCACCTGGGCAAACCGAGCGTCCACCATATTAGCCCCAGACCCACTATCAAGAAGAACAGAAATCCTCTCAACTCTCGCACCAACCACCACCTCCGCAGGCACGAGAAATTGAGACGGACCTGGGGACGAAATACCTACTCCCAGGTTGTCGTCCACCACACAACCTGGGATTAACATTAACCTGGGAACTTATCTAGATGTGTGGTGAGCACTTTGAACCCCCAAGTGCTTCACGCAAGTTTATAATGTAGAGCCGTGAAGAAAAAAAATCATATTTTTTCCACAAGCATGATGTTTTAGTCCCCAATTTGTTATTTTCCCAAGGGTAAGAGGAGAAATTGGACCACAAAAGTTGTTGCCCAACTTGTCCTGAGTACGCCGATACCCAATATGTGGGGGGGAACCACTGTTTGGGCGCACGGCAGGGCTCGAAATGGAATGAGCGCCATTTGACTTTTCCAAACCAAAATTGGCTGGAATTGAGAAAGGACGCCATGTTGCGTTTGGAGAGCCACTGATGTGCCTAAACAGTGGAAACCCCCCACATGTGACCCCATTTTGAAACTAGACCCCCTAAGGAACTTATCTAGATGTGTGGTGAGCACTTTGAACCCCCAAATGCTTCACGCAAGTTTATAATGTAGAGCCGTGAAGAAAAAAAATCATATTTTTTTCCACAACCATGATGTTTTAGTCCCCAATTTGTTATTTTCCCAAGGGTAAGAGGAGAAATTGGATCACAAAAGTTGTTGTCCAACTTGTCCTGAGTACGCTGATACCCCATATGTGGGGGGAACCACTGTTTGGGCGCACGGCAGGGCTCGAAATGGAAGGAGCGCCATTTGACTTTTCCAAACCAAAATTGGCTGGAATTGAGAAAGGACGCCATGTTGCGTTTGGAGAGCCACTGATGTGCCTAAATAGTGGAAACCCCCCACATGTGACCCCATTTTGGAAACTAGACCCCCTAAGGAACTTATCTAGATGTGTGATGAGCACTTTGAACCCCCAAATGCTTCACGCAAGTTTATAATGTAGAGCCGTGAAGAAAAAAAATCATATTTTTCCACAACCATGATGTTTTAGTCCCCAATTTGTTATTTTCCCAAGGGTAAGAGGAGAAATTGGACCACAAAAGTTGTTGTCCAACTTGTCCTGAGTATGCTGATACCCCATATGTGGGGGGGAACCACTGTTTGGGCGCACGGCAGGGCTTGAAATGGAAGGAGCGCCATTTGACTTTTCCAAACCAAAATTGGCTGGAATTGAGAAAGGACGCTATGTTGCGTTTGGAGAGCCACTGATGTGCCTAAACAGTGGAAACCCCCCACATGTGACCCCATTTTGGAAACTAGACCCCCTAAGGAACTTATCTAGATGTGTGATGAGCACTTTGAACCCCCAAATGCTTCACGCAAGTTTATAATGTAGAGCCGTGAAGAAAAAAAAATCATATTTTTTCCACAACCATGATGTTTTAGTCCCCAATTTGTTATTTTCCCAAGGGTAAGAGGAGAAATTGGACCACAAAAGTTGTTGTCCAACTTGTCCTGAGTACGCTGATACCCCATATGTGGGGGGGAACCACTGTTTGGGCGCACGGCAGGGCTCGAAATGGAAGGAGCGCCATTTGACTTTTCCAAACCAAAATTGGCTGGAATTGAGAAAGGACGCCATGTTGCGTTTGGAGAGCCACTGATGTGCCTAAATAGTGGAAACCCCCCACATGTGACCCCATTTTGGAAACTAGAGCCCCTAACGAACTTATCTAGATGTGTGATGAGCACTTTGAACCCCCAAATGCTTCACGCAAGTTTATAATGTAGAGCCGTGAAGAAAAAAAATCATATTTTTTCCACAACCATGATGTTTTAGTCCCCAATTTGTTATTTTCCCAAGGGTAAGAGGAGAAATTGGACCACAAAAGTTGTTGTCCAACTTGTCCTGAGTACGCCGATACCCTATATGTGGGGGGGAACCACTGTTTGGGCGCACGGCAGGGCTCGAAATGGAAGGAGCGCCATTTGACTTTTCCAAACCAAAATTGGCTGGAATTGAGAAAGGACGCCATGTTGCGTTTGGAGAGCCACTGATGTGCCTAAACAGTGGAAACCCCCACATGTGACCCCATTTTGGAAACTAGACCCCCTAAGGAACTTATCTAGATGTGTGAGGAGCACTTTGAACCCCCAAGTGCTTCACGCAAGTTTATAATGTAGAGCCGTGAAGAAAAAAAATCATATTTTTTCCACAAGCATGATGTTTTAGTCCCCAATTTGTTATTTTCCCAAGGGTAAGAGGAGAAATTGGACCACAATAGTTGTTGTCCAACTTGTCCTGAGTACGCCGATACCCCATATGTGGGGAGGAACCACTGTTTGGGCGCACGGCAGGGCTCGAAATGGAAGGAGCGCCATTTGACTTTTCCAAACCAAAATTGGCTGGAATTGAGAAAGGACGCCATGTTGCGTTTGGAGAGCCACTGATGTGCCTAAACAGTGGAAACCCCCCACATGTGACCCCATTTTGGAAACTAGACCCCCTAAAGAACTTATCTAGATGTGTGGTGAGCACTTTGAACCCCCAAATGCTTCACGCAAGTTTATAATGTAGAGCCGTGAAGAAAAAAAATCATATTTTTTCCACAACCATGATGTTTTAGTCCCCAATTTGTTATTTTCCCAAGGGTAAGAGGAGAAATTGGACCACAAAAGTTGTTGCCCAACTTGTCCTGAGTACGCGATACCCAATATGTGGGGGGGAACCACTGTTTGGGCGCACGGCAGGGCTCGAAATGGAAGAGCGCCATTTGACTTTTCCAAACCAAAATTGGCTGGAATTGAGAAAGGACGCCATGTTGCGTTTGGAGAGCCACTGATGTGCCTAAACAGTGGAAACCCCCCACATGTGACCCCATTTTAGAAACTAGACCCCCTAAGGAACTTATCTAGATGTGTGGTGAGCACTTTGAACCCCCAAGTGCTTCACGCAAGTTTATAATGTAGAGCCGTGAAGAAAAAAAATCATATTTTTTCCACAACCATGATGTTTTAGTCCCCAATTTGTTATTTTCCCAAGGGTAAGAGGAGAAATTGGACCACAAAAGTTGTTGTCCAACTTGTCCTGAGTACGCCGATACCCCATATGTGGGGGGGAACCACTGTTTGGGCGCACGGCAGGGCTCGAAATGGAAGGAGCGCCATTTGACTTTTCCAAACCAAAATTGGCTGGAATTGAGAAAGGACGCCATGTTGCGTTTGGAGAGCCACTGATGTGCCTAAACAGTGGAAACCCCCCACATGTGATCCCATTTTGGAAACTAGACCCCCTAAGGAACTTATCTAGATGTGTGGTGAGCACTTTGAACCCCCAAATGCTTCACGCAAGTTTATAATGTAGAGCCGTGAAGAAAAAAAAACATATTTTTTCCACAACCATGATGTTTTAGTCCCCAATTTGTTATTTTCCCAAGGGTAAGAGGAGAAATTGGACCACAAAAGTTGTTGTCCAACTTGTCCTGAGTACGCTGATACCCCATATGTGGGGGGATCCATTGTTTGGGCGCACGGCAGGGCTCAACAGGGAAGGAGTGCCGTTTGACTATTCCAAACCAAAATTGGCTGGAATTGAGAACGGACGCCATGTCGCGTTTGTGGAGCCCCTGATGTGCCTAAACAGTGGAAACCCCCACAATTGACCCCATTTTGGAAACTAGACCCCCTAAGGAACTTATCTAGTTGTGTGGTCAGCATTTTGAACCCCCAAGTGTTTCACTAAAGTTTATAATGCCCTGGCGTGAATAAAAAAAAAAAAAAATGTCCACAAATATGATGTTTTAGTCCCCAATTTTTTATTTTCCCAAGGGTAACAGGAGAAATTGGACCACAAAAGTTGTTGTCCAATTTGTCCTGAGTACGCTGATACCCCATATGTTGGGGGGAACCACTGTTTGGGCGCATGGCAGGGCGCAGAAGGGAAGCAGTGACGTTTTGGAATGCAGACTTTGATGGAATGGTCTGCGGGCGTCATGTTCCGTTAGCAGAGCCCCTCATGTGCCTAAACAGTGGAAACCCCCACAAGTGACCCATTTTGGAAACTAGACCCCCTAAGGAACTTACCTAGGTGTGTGGTGAGCATTTTGAACCCCCAAGTGTTTCACTAAAGTTTATAATGCCCTGGCGTGAATAAAAAAAAAAAAAAAAATCCACAAATATGATGTTTTAGTCCCCAATTTTTTATTTTCCCAAGGGTAACAGGAGAAATTGGACCACAAAAGTTGTTGTCCAATTTGTCCTGAGTACGCTGATACCCCATATGTTGGGGGAACCACTGTTTGGGCGCATGGCCGGGCGCAGAAGGAAGCAGTGACGTTTTGGAATGCAGACTTTGATGGAATGGTCTGCGGGCGTCATGTTCCGTTAGCAGAGCCCCTCATGTGCCTAAACAGTGGAAACCCCCACAAGTGACCCCATTTTGGAAACTAGACCCCCTAAGGAACTTACCTAGGTGTGTGGTGAGCATTTTGAACCCCCAAGTGTTTCACTAAAGTTTATAATGCCCAGGTGTAAAATAAAAAATCCTACTTTTATCCTCACAAAAATGATGTTTTAGTCCCCAATTTTTTATTTTCCCAAGGGTAAGAGGAGAAATTGGACACCAAAAATTGTTGTCCAATTTGTCCTGAGTACACTGGTGCCCCATATGTGGGAAAAAAACTGTTTGGGCACAAGTCGGGGCTCAGAAGGGAAGTCGTGACGTTTTGGAATGCAGACTGATGGAATGGTCTGCGGGCGTCATGTTCCGTTTGCAGAGCTCCTGATGTGCCTAAACAGTAAAAAAAAACCACAAGTGACATAATTTTGGAAAGTAGACTCCCAAGGAACTTTTCTAAATGTGCCCCCCTTCTGGAACTAATCTTTCCTGTAAAGTAAATTAGTAGTGCATTGAGGTGTGGTACAATTTGAAACAATCCTTCATACACAGGCCAGGTTTTTCGGGGCAGGTGTCGCATTGGTAAGTGGTGTCCTTGCGTATTCCCCTTTTGTAACACACTCGGCACCTTTTTTGCGGCTTACCTTTGCTTCCAGTTGGCAGGACCACCCCGGGAAATGCTGACCTGGTATGATACGAGCACCTTCAGTTCCAGAAGTACTGGGGCCCGCTCTTTCCTGATCGCCAAACATCAGGGCCTTAACCACTACCTCCTGAAACTGAAGGTACGTCGTATCGCTGTTGCGTGCACATCGTGACAGCAGGAAAGCGTTGAGCATTGCCATTTGGACGATGTGCACGGACAGCTTCTTGTACCACACCTTGGCCTTTCTCAAAGCACTGTACGGTTGGAGGAGTTGATCAGAGAGATCAACATCCCCCATGTATTTATTGTACCCCAGTACACAGTCCGGTTTGCGGACCTGTGTAGAGGTACCCCGTACAGTACTGAGGGCGCTGCCATCACCATGTATGGTGGTCAAGAGAAGGACATCCCTCTTGTCCTTGTACTTGACCACCAACAGGTGGTCGCTACATTGGGCTCTGCTCTCACCCTTACTGAGCATCTGCCCAAGTAGCGTCTTCGGGAGGCCTCTCTGATTTTTGCGGACGGTACCGCAAGCTGCGGTACCTCGCGCAGAGAGGGATTTGTAGAGTGGGACGCTGGAATAAAAGTTATCGGTGTAAAGGTGATAACCTTTATCCAGCAGTGGGTGCACCAAATCCCACACAATTTTCCCACTCACTCCCAGGACGGGGGGACACTCAGGGGGTTCAATCCTGGTGTCCTTTCCTTCGTAAACTCTAAAGCTGTGCGTGTACCCTGAGGTACTCTCACACAGCTTGTAGAGTTTAATTCCGTACCTTGCCCTCTTGCTGGGCAGGTACTGGCGGAATCTGAGCCGTCCCTTAAAATGAACCAAGGACTCATCCACGCAGATGTCCCTTTGGGGCACGTACACTTCAGCAAACTTTTTGCTGAAGTGTTCGATGACCGGCCGAACTTTGAACAGACGGTCAAAGTTGGGGTCATTTTGTGGGGGACACTGTGCATTATCATTATAATGCAGGAATTTGTGGATGGGCCTCAAAACGCGTCCGGGCCATGACCATTCGGAACAGTGGAGTGTTGTATAAAATATCAACACTCCAATATTGCCGAAGTTCTGGCTTCTTCAGGATCCCCATATGGAGGACCAGGCCCCAAAACTGCATCATTTCACCTGCGTCTACAGGAGACCAGTTGGAAAATGATGACACGGGGTTTTGCGCCAAAAATTGCCGAGCGTACAAATTAGTTTGCTCCACCACGAGGTTAATAAAATCCTCAGAGAAAAAGACTTTGAAAAAGTCTATTTCTCTGAGGCCCGTGGTGTCAAACTTGATTCCTGATTCTGCCACAAAATCAGGAATCAGTGGCTCGTAATTTTCGGGGGGCGGGGTCCATATGGGGTCCGAAGAGGGGTGCGCTGGTTCATTTTCAGGGGTGGGCGCTGCCTGATCTTCTGTCCTGGGGCGTCTGCGTGGCGGTTCCGCAGGACCCAGAGGAAGGGAAGAGGAGGAAGAAGAAGAAGAGGATGAAGAATCTGAAAAGTAAAGAAATGTGGGATCCTCTCCCTCGCTATCAGTGTCGGAGGCAAGGAAAGCGTATGCCTCCTCCACTGAATAGCGCTGTTGGGAAGAACGTGACGAGCGGGACATTTTTTTTGTGAATGTGGTGCTTTGTGTGAACTTTATTTATAACTGTGTGTGTGTGGGGGGGGATAGTGGTTGGTGCAAACTATGCTGAAAGGAAAAAGCTAAAAGAAAAGAAAGAGAATAGGGAAAAAAATGCCTGTGAAAAAAAGTCTAAACCAGCAGGCACGAGCTCTGATAAGTGACCGGTGTCACTTATCAAAGTTCCGCGGCTGCCGGATGTGCGCACAGGAGTGGCGGAAAGGGAAGTGAAAAAAAAAAAAAAACGGCAGGAACGAGCTCTGATAAGTGACCGGTGTCACTTATCAAAGTTCCGCGGCTGCCGGATGTGCGCACAGGAGTGGCGGAAAGGGAAGTGAAAAAAAAAAAAAAACGGCAGGAACGAGCTCTGATAAGTGACCGGTGTCACTTATCAAAGTTCCGCGGCTGCTAGATGTGCGCACGGGAGTGGCGGAAAGTGGAGTGAAAAAAAAAAAACTGCAGGAACGAACTCTGATAAGTGACTGGTGTCACTTATCAAAGTTCCGCGGCTGCTGGATGTGCGCACAGGAGTGGCGGAAAGGGAGTGAAAAAAAAAATGCAGGAACGAGCTCTGATAAGTGACTGGTGTCACTTATCAAAGTTCCGCGGCTGCTGGATGTGCGCACAGGAGTGGCGGAAAGGGGAGTGAAAAAAAAAAGACGGCAGGAGCGAGCTCTGATAAGTGACCGTGTGCACTTATCAAAGTTCAAGCGGACGAGCTCTGAAATGAGTGCAAAAGCACGGCTAGATGTGCGCGGAAGGGGAGTGAGGAAAAAAAAAAAAAAACGCAGGAACGAGCTCTGATAAGTGACGTGTCACTTATCAAGTTCCGCGGCTGCTAGATGTGCGCACGGAGTGGCGGAAAGTGGGGTGAAAAAAAAAAAACTGCAGGAACGAGCTCTGATAAGTGACTGGTGTCACTTATCAAAGTTCCGCGGCTGCTGAAGTGCGCACAGGAGTGGCGGAAAGTGGGGTGAAAAAAAAAAAAACTGCAGGAACGAGCTCTGATAAGTGACTGGTGTCACTTATCAAAGTTCCGCGGCTGTGGAAGTGCGCACAGGAGTGGCGGAAAGGGGAGTGAAAAAAAAAAAAACTGCAGGAACGAGCTCTGATAAGTGACTGGTGTCACTTATCAAAGTTCCGCGGCTGCTGGAAGTGCGCACAGAGGGGGGTGCAAAGAAAAGAGCGATGTGATCGGTGAAGGTCACAATCAACGCTGCGGTGCAAGTCGAAGGGGGAAAAAGGGGGGAAAGGGGGGGAGGGGGAATGGGGATGGGGGATCGGGTGGTGGGGCTCAAAAACTCACGTTTGTAGTCTCTCTTCTTTCTTCTTTCTTCTCTCTCTTCTCTCTTCTTTCTTCTCTCTTCTTTCTTCAGCAGGAGTTGTGGTGTCACAGGCTACTGTGGCACCACAAGGCCCAGCACAGGAGGAGATCTGGCGTGTGACCGCACTGCAGAATCCTCAGCAAGTGTGAGGACCCCTGCAGTGCGGTCACACAGATCACAGACAGTTTGCAGACAGGTCACAGAGCGGTCACATCGCTGCTGTGACCTGTCATTGGTGGGATCGATGATCACATCGATCCCACCAATCAGAGGAGACCCTTGTTTTGCCGGTTGCTAGGCACCGGCCTAGTAATCGGAGCTCACTGCTCCGATTCCTAGGCAGGTCACCGGCAGGTCAGGAAGCAGGGCACAGAGCGGTTACACCGCTGCTGTGCCCTGTGATTGGCGCGATCGTCGATGACATCGATCGCGCCAATCAGCAGCTGCAGGCCCTACTGGGCCTGTCCTAGGCTCCGGCCTAGGATCGGTGCTATTACTGCACCGACCCAGGCAGGTACAGGCAGGGCACAGCGCGGATACACCGCGGCTGTGCCCTGCGATTGGCGCGATCGATGTGATCGGCGATCGCGCCAATCCAGGGGGGGTCTGCTCCTTTCTATGCCCAGGCCTAGGATCGAGTACATCGGTACTCGATTCTAGCCTGGGATCTCACTGTTTCAGCCCATCGGATTGGCTGAAACAGTGAGAAAGGCTGCGATTGGCTGTTCAGAATTGAACAGCCAATCACAGCGATCGGGAGTGAGGGATGGGCGGTGACAGACCCCGGGATGCCGGCGCCATCTCTCCTGAGGTAAGATGGCGTCGGAATTTTAATGCGATCATTGCAACTTAAGTCGCAATGTCGCATTAAAGGGCTGGACGTACTATCCCGTCCCCGGTCATACGGGCCCAGGTACCATGGACGGGATAGTACGTCCGATGGCAGTAAGGGGTTAATGAAGTAGGTTGGACCCAATCACAGATAGCCTGAACTTTGACCGGGTCCATTTCAATAACAGATGGGGACAAAATGAAACCCAGAAATGAGATCCTCTGAACGCCAAAAAGACACTTTGATCCCTTCACATACAGAGCATTCTCTCTCAAAATCTGGAACACAGTCCGAACATGTTTTACATGAGAGTCCCAGTCATTGGAAAAAATCAAGATATCATCCAAATAAACAATCAGAAATTTATCCACAAATCCCTGAAAATGTCATTCATGAAGGACTGGAAGACAGAAGGAGCATTAGTGAGCCCAAAGGGCATCACAAGGTACTCAAAATGCCCTTCAGGGGTATTAAATGCCGTCTTCCATTCATCCCCGTGCTTAATGCGAATAAGGTTATATGCCCCCCTGAGGTCAAGCTTGGTAAACCAAGTAGCGTTTTTCACCCTGGAAAACAGATCAGAGATCAAGGGTAACGTATATTGATATTTCACAGTAATATTGTTCAAGAGACGATAATCAATACACGGCCTTAATGAACCATCCTTTTTGGCCACAAAGAAAAAACCGGCACCTAAGGTGAAGAGGATGGTCTGATATGACCCTTCTCCAATGACTCCTTGATATAAGACCGCATAGCGTCATGTTCAGGTACAGACAAGTTAAAAAGGCGACCTTTAGGGAATTTACTACCAGGCACTAATTCAATAGCGCAGTCATAGCTCCTATGGGGAGGTAAGGATGCAGATTTACTTTCGCTAAACACATCAGAAAAATCAATCAAAAAGTCAGGAACATCCTGAGCCTGGGGGGAGGCAGAAAAAACAGGAGTGTTGGTATTAACACATTGGCAGCCCCAACTGGTAACAGACACAGATTTCCAATCCAAAACAGGATTATGAGACTGTAACCAAGGGAAACCCAGTACGATAATGTCATGCAGATTATACAGAACCAAAAATTTGCAACTCTCCTGATGATCAGGTTCTACCCTCATTATCACCTGAGTAGAGAACTGAGGTTTATTCTCAGCCAAAGGGGTAGAATCGATCCCCAGTAGGGGAATAGACTTCTGTAGGGGTATCAAGGGAAACCCACAACGTTTAGCAAAATCAAAATCCATCAGGTTAATAGCTGCTCCAGAATCAACAAAAGCCTGAGCAGAAAATGAGGACAGAGAGCATATCAGGGTAACAGTTAACAAAAACTTAGTCTGAACACTACCCAAGACAACTGAGCGAGCAAAACGTCTTCCCCGCTTAGGGCAGACAGAAATAGCATGAGAGGCATCACCACAGTAGAAACATAACCCATTGCGCTTTCGAAATTCATGACGCTGTGCCCCAGAAACCACTCTATCACACTGCATGGATTCAGAAGCAGGTTCACAAGGCAACATTATTCCACGCATACCTTTCCGCTCACGCACACGTCTGTCAATTTGAATCGCTAATGACATAGAATCATTGAGACCAGAGGGATCAGGGAATCCCACCATAACATCCTTTACATTATCTGACAGTCCCTTTCGAAAAAGAGCTGCCAAAGCGTCGTCATTCCATTTGGTCAGGACTGCCCACCTACGGAATCTCTGACAGTATAACAGCGTCATCAAGCCCCTGATTTAATGCCAACAAGGCTTTTTCCGCTTGATTAGTGACATTAGGCTCATCGTACAATAACCCCAAAGCCTGAAAAAATGCATCAACATCACTCAAAACAGGATCCCCAGGTGTCAGGGAAAAAGCCCAATCCTGAGGATCGCCGCTCAGGAGAGAGATGACAATTTGAACCTGCTGCGCTGCGTTTCCTGAGGACTTAGATTTTAAGGCAAAAAACAATTTACAATTATTTTTGAAATTCTGAAACTTAGCTCGATCCCCTAAAAACAAATCTGGCATGGGAATCCTAGGTTCCACAACAGGCAACCTAGCAAGATAGGTAGCAATACTCCGAACCTCAGTGGCAAGCTGATCCACACGGCCAGACAACTGTGCAAACTCCATTGAGAGAAAAAAAAATCCTCCCCAGCACCCAGAGATACAGAGGGAAAAAAAAAAAAAATGCAACAAACAGAAAAATATCTCTGACAACTCTGACAACCTTTTTTTTTTCTTTCACAATATTTTTTCCCTTCTGTGAGTACCATACAATTTTCAATTTTTAGGGCCGGTGATACTGTTATGATTCGGTAGCTGAGGAGTGCAGGCAAAAAGGCAATACACCAGAGCAGTTGGAATCTATGAGATTGCAGTACCCTGACTAACCACCACAACTAGAGGCAGCCGTGGAGCGTTCCTACGTTGGTCCTAGACGCCTCGTCACAGCCTGAGAAACAACTACACCTAAAGATAGAAATAGTAAAGCTATCTGCCCCGGAGCAGAACCCCAAAGATAATAGCAAGCCCCCAAACATGTAATGGCGGTTAGACAAGACGAAATACTGACACAGACAGAAAATAGTATGAGCAAACGTTGGGGCCCAAACTAACTAAATAGAAAAGGATAGGAAGGGTACTTACTGCAATCCCAAAAAAACCCTGAAAGCACCAACTCTACTAATTTCAAAAACACCTGAGATCACACGACCTCTACCACCTAAATTAGCTCTCTGGTGTAACAAAATCAAAACAGCAGCCACTGAAAAAACTGGAAAAAGCAAAAGTACAAACATCAGTGGCTGAACTAAACTGAGAGGGCAAAAGCCCCCTGAGGGGACCCAGAAGGCCCCCACAGAAGTGCAGGACAAAATGCAAAAATCAAGCACAGAAACAAAAAGAAGAAAATGTCTTATCTGTTAGAAGGAGATGCAGACACGACACAGCTACAAGGGAAACTGGAATCAAGGATTCAGACCAGAACAATTGATCACCGGCAACCCTGATGGGAAGGTGACTCCCTTATATAAGACCAGTCAGTAACACCTGATTCCCAGTCCTCACAATCTTCACTGAACAGACCAGTACCGCTTGTAACCACCAGAGGGAGCCTCTGCTCAGAACTCATCTCAAGCCCATTCACAACACTCTCCCCAGTTGAGAAGACGCACTGGCACCCTCCCATTATGTACCTCCACTACCCCTCTGGCAGTCAAGAGTGTAGGTCTGTGCTCTGAACAATGGGGCTCTACTACTGCTTGGTAGTTCTGTCCTCTCAGACCTATTGCTACTCTACACCAAATAAGGATTTCACTCATTGGGGGTATCACAATGAGGTTCGGGTCTGTTACCCGTACATTACCAATCTCACCACCGGTCAGTTTCACTTGCTGCTGGCACAACAGGGCCCGGATCTTCTTCTGGATCGCTGCCTTTTGCTTTTGTCTGGCAACATCAGCGAGCTGTTGGAGTAAAAACACAACCTCCTCCAAACAGTTACTAATAATGTTAGTGCCTAAAACCACATTCAACCCATTATCCTCATTAACAGTCTTCACTACAAGAAGTCCCTGATCCTTTAGCTCCATTCTCCCCACTTTTACGTCTACATTTTTAGCCCCCAATAAGTCAAGAGGGAGGCCATTAGAGGAGTATACGGCAAAGTCAGGGTTTGGGGGTTGGAGACCTTCCATGGACCAGTACCTATTGTAAAGGACATCAGGTATGATGGTTACCTGAGATCCGGTGTCCAGCAGGGCAGGGATTGCGATCCCGTCCAGTATGATGGACAGGTATGGTCTTCCTCCCACAAACCTGCGGTTCCAGTCTGAGGGGCCTGATGAGTCTATTCCTGGGTGTTGACCCAGGATTTGCTCGTTTAAAGGACACCGACGTGCTGGGTGACCTTCTCTGTGGCAGCAGTAGCAGACGATCTCTCAGCGAGGATGATGCTGGTCGCGGGTCCTTTCTGGGGTGGCGTTGTCCTCCTCCGGGGGGGGCGACGTCCTTCTTCTCCTCCGGTTCATCCAGGGGACATCCTCTGGGCAGTCAGCTAGCAGGATCTTTCCTTCTTCCTCCGTCGGCAGTTGCAGGGCACTCATTACAGTGGCCAGGTTTTTGGTCAGCTGACGCACTTCTGAGCGTAGACAGTCCAGCTCAGTAGGGGGCGCCACCTGCGTTTTGGCTTCAGCAACCAGCTGGGAGGAGGTGGATGCTGCTGGCATTAGAGTGGTCTCACTCGGGTGACGCTGGGTTGCCATCTCGGGCGTTTCCAGGGGCCGCAGTCCTTTTATAGCCATATCCTTAAGGGCATCAAAAGTAGCATCAGGATGATCCAAGGACCACCAATGCACAGTCCTGCTTTCCGCTTGGGACCTCAGTCCCCGTACAAATTGTTCTTTTAACATCTTATCTTCATTGGTGACACTTATGGGGTTAACCTGTCTGAGAGCTCGCAGGGCCCCTGTAGTCGACAGGCGTAGTCCCGAATGCTATCATCTGGTTTCTGGGAGCATTGGTAAAACCTCATCCGGAGGTCTGTTTCAGTGCGGTCCTCAAAGATAGTCTGTAGCTTTAAGAAAATTGCAAGCACTGACTCCTGGTCTGCAGCTGACCATGTCTCTACTTCTCTCTCTGCAGCACCAGTCAATTGCCCCACTACCACTGCAGCTCTCTGCTTTTCTGACATAGGGTACATGTCCATTATACTGCACATTTTTCGCTTGAACCCTGACAGGGTGTCTGGCTTACCGCTGTACTGAGGGAGCCACTTTGCTCCAGGCATGTATGGCAGCGCCAGCGGTACTATCGGGGCCACAGGATCAGGTGAGGGGCCAGCGTTTCCATTCTGCGCAGCAGCGCCGGTGAGTAAGTCATTGGGGCGGTTGGCCTGGGCTGCGCTGTTGGCTTGCTGCTGCGACATTTCTGCACCCCCTAGTTAAGTGTGGCCTACCATCTCCTGTAGGCCGCAGCTTCCTCCGGGCACAGTTGCTACAAGGACCTGCGTCGCCGGCGCTCTGACGTCAGAGCGTTCACTGAAGCTCTCCGCAGGACCTGCCGCCGCGTCAGCGCTGGGGGCGTGTCCAAGACTCAGCGCGCTTTTGCAGGTACGCCCACTAGTTTTTCGCGCGGTAGAGCTGTAAATGGCGGGCAATGGCGGGAAATCTTCACCACAATACAAAACACAGTCTTTCATTAAGGCACACAGTACCCGGTGGCAACGGGCACAAATTACTCTGTTGCTGCAGGGCACGCAATCCTGTTCGTGACGCCAGAAATGAGCCACCCGCCAGGGCCTTGGGGTACTCGGCACCGAGCCCGTTGATTTCTACGGGGATGTCACGGTAGCTGCAGCTTGGTCTGTGGCCCTGAGCGCTCACTGATAAAGGGGATATTTACAGGGGAGTAGATGTTTATATGAAAGTTCGTGACGCCACCTGTGGTACCTTGTCAGGGTGACCAGCGCTGCTATGCAGATCCACTGAAGGGTTGGTGTTGTGCAGCTATAGGTTTTAAGCCTCCCACAGGTGAGGCTGAGTCCTTCAGGGCAGATATAGGGGTAGGGATGCAGGACAAAGGGGATCCCGGCAGTAAGGTAGACACACACATACAAGTCACTTTGGTACCTTTACTGAAGATGTTGCAGGCACATCCCGGAGCACTGTAGGGTGAAGGGTGCACATCCAGATTCCTCCACTGAGTAGGTGTGTGGCCTCCTGTTCCTTGCCCTCTGTAATGAAGTCCTGGCCTGCATGTAGCTGGGCCTAACTTAGTCTCCGTCTTGCACCTGGCTGACCTTGTGATTGGACCTTCTCTGAAAGGACAGGGTCCTTGTGGCGGATCCTGCCGGACTCCGTCCTCCTGATCCTGCTACGTATTAGCTCTGTGGTACTCCTGGGACTTGTAGTCCTCCAGGAACTCCAGTGTTCTCCTAATGGGTCGTGGAGATCCCTATAGGCTCGGACCCCGGCGTCCGGTAAATACTTGTTGAGGTGAGCTATGAAGGCTCCTCTGTGTAATGTATGTAGTACAGTTCATATAGCGTCTTGTGCTTGGGTGCGATGAAAATACATGAGACACAGGTTTGATATAGAAGGTCTTGTATTACTTCATACAAGTGGCAAAATAGTCACACAGTTTGCAGATACAGAAGCAGGAGACACAGCAGGCCAGAGTAACTTAAGTTCAGCAATCACTCTCCACAACTGGTTCAGGATCTTCTTCTCTGTTACCGTAAGTCCATGCAAATGTGGATCTTTCAAAGAGCAGGGTTCCAGAGTCCACAAGTGTTCCAAAGTTCCTCAGTAGGGAATAGCTGGAGTACAAAGTCCAAGGCTTCCAGGAGTCAGGTCACAGGCTCACTGCAGGCTTGATTCTGAAGCACTGATTGCTCAGCTGTGGCTGCTTAAGAAGCAAGAGGGAGAGAATCAGGGCGGGAACATGAAAGCTGGAAACTCCATAATGACTGAGGGCAAGATAGCTGCAGCAAGACAGAAAGCAAAATGGCTGACGGGAAAACTGAGTTTCAAGAACATGTACAAAGAACCTTACATTACTCCCCCCTTAGGGACAACCTCCGGATGGCCTCAGACCAGGCTTGTCTGGGTACCTCTGATGAAACTGGCGGAGCAAACGAGGAGCATTAACGTTATTGACTGGTTCCCATGAGTTGTCCTCCACTGGGTAGCCCTGCCATTTAATCAAATATTGTAACTGATTTCTGTATAACCTGGAATCTAGAATCCTTTCCACCACAAATTCTTCCTGACCATCGACTAGCACTGGGTCAGGGCAAGGAGAAGAACATCCAGGAAACGTATTGGGTGTTGCAGCCTTTAGTAGGGATACATGAAAGACAGGGTGGATTCTCATAGTTCTGGGCAGTTGAAGACGACAAGCAACGGCACTTATAATTTTACTGATTTTATAGGGTCCAATGTACTTATGTCCCAACTTAGACGATGGAATCCTTAACTTAAGATTTCTGGTTGACAGCCAGACCAGGTCTCCTACCTTGAAAGCTGGTGCAGGTTTACGAAATTTATCTGCTGCTTTCTTGTACCTTTCCTGAGCCAATTCCAGATTCTCCTTTAGAAGATCCATATTCTTCTGTAAAGACGTGATTCTTTCAGCCACTGCTGGCAAAGGCGTTTCTATGGGAAATCGTGGAAGAATGTTAGGATGATAACCTAAATTGGAGAAAAAAGGAGACTGCTTAGTGGAGGCGCTCTGAGAGTTGTTATAAGAGAACTCAGCCAATGGAAGTAGATCCACCCAATCATCCTGTAGGTGGCAGATAAAGCAGCGGAGATACTGCTCCAGGGTTTGATTGGTTCGTTCTGTCTGTCCATTAGTCTGGGGATGAAAAGCAGAAGAAAGGTTTACTTTAATGTCCAATGCGGCACAGAAATTCTGCCAAAACCTTGAAGTGAATTGCACCCCTCGATCCGAAATAACCTCATCCGGTACTCCATGTAAACGAAACACATTCTTAATCATCAAATCTGATGTCTGTTTTGCAGTGGGTAAGCCGACACAAGGGATAAAATGAGCTGCCTTTGTTAAACGATCAACCACCACTAGAATGGTGTTATTCCCTTGAGAGGTTGGTAACTCCACAATGAAATCCATAGAAATGGATCCCCACGGGCGGGACGGGGTGGGAAGAGGTTGTAACAGACCAGTTGGTGAGGAGCGAGGTGTTTTGCATCTTGCACAGACTTCACATGAAGTGACATAGTTCAAAACATCTTTCCTGCAAGTGGGCCACCAAAAGAAACGAGAAAGAAATTCCTGTGTCTTTAGAATTCCTCTATGCCCAGCTACAGTGCCTACAAGTAGTATTCAACCCCCTGCAGATTTAGCTGGTTGACACATGCGGAATTAACTTGGCATTGTGACATTTGTACTGTAGATCAGCCTGGAAGTGGGAAATGCACTGCAGCAAAAATTTTTATTATAATTTTTTTTTTTTTTTTTAAAAACGTTAAAAGTTAATTCAGAGTGTCATTTATTATTCAACCCCTCAAACCACAAGAATTCTGTTTGGTCCCCCTAAAGTATTAAGAAGTAGTTCAGGCACCGAGAATAATGAGCTTCACATGTGTGGATTAATGATCTCTTTTGCCAGCCTTTTCTGACTATTTAAGACCCTCCCTAAACTTGTGAACAGCACTCATACATGGTCAACATGGGAAAGACAAAGGAGCATTCCAAGGCCATTAGAGACAAGATCGTGGAGGGTCACAAGGCTGGCAAGGGGTACAAAACCCTTTCCAAGGAGTTGGGCCTACCTGTCTCCACTGTTGGGAGCATCATCCGTAAGTGGAAGGCTTATGGAACTACTGTTAGCCTTCCACGGCCTGGACAGCCTTCGAAAGTTTCCTCCCGTGCCGAGGCCAGGCTTGTCCGAAGAGTCAAGGCTAACCCAAGGACAACAAGGAAGGAGCTCCGGGAAGATCTCATGGCAGTGGGGACATTGGTTGCATTCAATACCATAAGTAACGTACTCCACCGCAATGGTCTCCGTTCCAGACGAGCCCGTAAGGTACCTTTACTTTCAAAGCGTCATGTCAAGGCTCGTCTACAGTTTGCTCATGATCACTTGGAGGACTCTGAGACAGACTGGTTCAAGGTTCTATGGTCTGATGAGACCAAGATCGAGATCTTTGGTGCCAACCACACACGTGACGTTTGGAGACTGGATGGCACTGCATACGACCCCAAGAATACCATCCCTACAGTCAAGCATGGTGGTGGCAGCATCATGCTGTGGGGCTGTTTCTCAGCCAAGGGGCCTGGCCATCTGGTCCGCATCCATGGGAGGATGGATAGCACGGCCTACCTGGAGATTTTGGCCAAGAACCTCCGCTCCTCCATCAAGGATCTTAAGATGGGTCGTAATTTCATCTTCCAACAAGACAACGACCCAAAGCACACAGCCAAGAGAACCAAGGCCTGGTTCAAGAGGGAAAAAGTCAAGGTGTTGGAGTGGCCTAGTCAGTCTCCTGACCTTAACCCAATTGAAAACTTGTGGAAGGAGCTCAAGATTAAAGTCCACATGAGACACCCAAAGAACCTAGATAACTTGGAGAAGATCTGCATGGAGGAGTGGGCAAAGATAACTCCACAGACCTGAGCCGGCCTGATCAGGTCTTATAAAAGACGATTATTAGCTGTAATTGCAAACAAGGGTTATTCCACGAAATATTAAACATAGGGGTTGTATAATAATTGACCCACACTTTTATGTTTAAAATTTATTAAAATTCAACTGAGCAACATAACTTTTTGGTTTGTAAGATTTATGCTTCTGTTAATAAATCCTACTCTCGTTTGCAGTTTGAAGGCTCTAACTTATTTGCATCTTATCAAACCAGCTAAATCTGCAGGGGGTTGAATACTACTTGTAGGCACTGTATCTTGGAATCGTGGATGAGTTGCAGTACTCTCAATCTGACTGTTTCAGGAATATACAGACGTTGTCCCAGAATCCATACACCATTCTTAAAAACAAGACTTACGTCCCTTGGAGGTTGTGCCAACAAAGAATCTGCATGGTATGCTTCCTTGATGTCCTTAAGTAGGTCTTGATTATGAATCACTCCCAGGAATCTAGAGTCAGGAAGAATAGTCTTAGGAGGAGCAAGTGGACGGATCTCTGCTGAATGAATCCTAGAGAGTGCATCAGCCTTTCCATTGCGCGATCCTGGTCTATAAGAAATGACAAAATTAAATTGGTTTAAGAAAAGATTCCAGCGAGCCTGGCGAGGAGTCAGGCATTTAGCCGACCTGATAAATTCAAGGTTAGGATGGTCTGTCAGGACGACTATTTGCTGTGCAGCTCCCTGAAGAAGGTGTCTCCATTCTTTGAAGGCGGCAATAATGGCCAACAACTCTCTATTGCCCACATCGTAGTTCCTCTCAGCCGAAGACAACTGCTGGGAAAAGAAGGCACAGGGATGCAAGACATTCTTCTCACCTGTTCTCTGAGAGAGTATAGCTCCAACGGCACAGTCTGAAGCATCCACCTCTATTATGAAGACAAGTTCGGGGTTGGGATGTACTAAGATAGGTGAGGTGGTAAATTTATCTTTAAGACGGGAAAATGCTTCCTGGGCTTGGGGAGTCCAGGAGAACCTAGACTCTTTCCGGGTAAGTTGGGTGATAGGTGACACTACCTCAGAGAAATTCCTAATGAAACGTCTATAGAAGTTGGCAAACCCGATGAAGCGCTGCACCTCCTTCACATTTCTAGAAATTGGCCAATCCTTGATGGCTTGGGTCTTGCTTCCATCCATACTAATTCCTTGTGTAGACAGTACATACCCCAGAAATTGAATTTCGGTCCTATGGAATTCACACTTTTCAAGTTTGATGTAAAGATGGTGTCGTCTTAGACGTTCCAAGACCATTCTCACATGTCCATGATGTTCCTCTGTGGAGTTAGAAAAAATTAGAATATCATCCAAATAAATCACCACGAATGTATCTAGGAGATCCCTGAAGATGTCATTCACCAAGTGTTGAAAAGTGGCTGGGGCGGTACTCAGACCAAAAGGCATAACTAGATACTCAAAGTGTCCATAGCGTGACCTGAATGCAGTCTTCCATTCATCCCCAGGTCTAATACGGACCAAGTTATAGGCCCCACGGAGATCCAGTTTAGAGAAAATTTTGGCATGCCGCACTCTCTCCAATAACTCAGGGATTAAAGGCAAAGGATAACGGTTTCTAATAGTAACCTTATTGAGTTCCCTATAGTCTACGCAGGGTCTCAGAGATCCATCTTTCTTTTTCACAAAGAAGATGGGTGCACCTGCAGGAGATGAAGAGGGGCGTATGAAGCCCTTGGCTAGATTTTCGTCTATGTAATCCTTTAAAGCCTCTAGTTCGGGCCCCGCCAGGGGTAGATCTTACCAAAAGGTATCTCTGCTCCAGGCAATAATTCAATTGGACAATCATATGGACGGTGAGGGGGAAGCTGGTCAGCGTTCTTCTTGTCACATAAATCCACATAGTCCTGGTATACAGCTGGTAGTTCAGGGACTGACATGGTTCCTTTAGGAACAGAGCAAGCTGAAACTTCTGGACTCATCTTTTTCTCTGGAAAGTGTAATTCCTTGGTCTCCCAGTTAATGGTAGGATTCTGAGCCTGCAGCCATGGTAGCCCTAGAATAATGGGAAAGTGGGGAGGAGAGATAAGCATAAAGGACAGTTTCTCTTGATGATCTTTACCCATAAGGACCTTCAAAGGCTCCGTTTCCTGATCCACTGGTCCAGAGGTCAGCAGGGAGCCATCCACAGTTTCCATCTGTCCTGGAGTAGCCTTCTTCACTGAACGTATCCCCTGTTTCAGAGCAAAGGAGACATCCATAAAATTTCCACTTGCCCCTGAGTCGATCATAGCAGAGCTAGACACCCAGACTGAGTCAACCCAGAGTTTGATGGAAAGGAAGCAATGAGAATTGTTTTTCTTACAACTCAGCTGGGACACCGCTGAGGAAACTTGAAAAATTGCAGCGTTTACACAGTCATCGTCCTCAGAAGTAACGGAGTTTAAGTCCAAGAAATCAATATCTGTTGCTGCAGGTCTCTCTGGAGCCTGAGGCTCGGACCTGACAGATCTCCTCTCGCAACACTCACAGTGAATGAGTGCTGCAGTAGTCCTACGAGAACGGCTGGGCAGTTTATAATGAAGTGCCCTGACTTACCACAATAGAAACATAGATTTTCCTTAAAACGATGTTCTTTGCGTGCATCACTAACCCGTCGTTGTAAAGAGTCCACCTGCATGGGTTCAGGTTCAGGTTCCCGTGTGATCCTACTCAAAGGTTCCTTAGCTGGGGAGGAAGGTAGGAAAAGGTTAGTGTGATTGCTTTCGAACCATCTTTCTTGCCTGCGTTCAGTCAGACGAGCATCAATACGGATGCAGTAGTTAATAAAGTCACCTAACGCAGTGGGAGGGTCGGCACGAGCAAGTTCGTCCTTAATCAGTGGAGACAACCCTTTTCGAAAAATAGATTTTTTGGCAGAACTGTCCCAAGTGGTATCAAGGGCCCATCTCCTGAAATCCAAGGCATATTCGGCTACCGAGCGCTTACCTTGGCGCAAAGTTAACATGGCTGCTTCAGCTGTTGCACCTCGATTGGGGTCATCAAACACCTGCCCCATGGCTGAAATGAAAGCATCAAGATGATCCAAACATTCATCCTCAGTCTCAATCAGAGGGTTTGCCCACATCAAAGCTTTGTTGGTAAGCAACATAATTATAGTAAGTACTTTAGATCGTTCAGTGGGAAATTGTGAAGCATGTGCAGAAAAAAAAAGATTGCATTGGTTAATAAATCCCCTGAATTTCTCACGTTCACCACCAAAACGAAAAGGGGGCAACTTGGGAATCCCAGAACTCGGGGCTACGGCAGGAGCCTGGACTCGCTCCTCTAGAACCTCAATCCTGGCTCGTAAATCCTGGGTAGTTTGTCCAAACACTTGCAAATTGTGATTAGTAAGGTCCTGTAGATTTGCAAAACGGGTCTTTATAGACTGTAAATCTGCAAGGATATTATCAGTCACTCCGCAAAGTTCCTTTATGCGGGCCTCCATCTTCCAGATCTCTTAAGACAGGAGTACTGGAAGGAGAAGAGAAAAAGAGAAAAGAAAAAAAAAACAATAGTGTTTACCTGTGGTAACACTGCTGAGGAAAAAAAAATTAAGGGAATTGCTCACCTGGAATGGTTGTGAGAAGTCACAACCACTGTCATCACAGAAAGTACAACCGGACATCTGATATCCACAGTTACAGCAGACACAGCCTTCCCAGACCCAGCAGACACTAACGTTTTGCTTCAGAATCTTGTAATGTATGTAGTACAGTTCATATAGCGTCTTGTGCTTGGGTGCGATGAAAATACATGAGACACAGGTTTGATATAGAAGGTCTTGTATTACTTCATACAAGTGGCAAAATAGTCACACAGTTTGCAGATACAGAAGCAGGAGACACAGCAGGCCAGAGTAACTTAAGCTCAGCAATCACTCTCCACAACTGGTTCAGGATCTTCTTCTCTGTTACCGTAAGTCCATGCAAACGTGGATCTTTCAAAGAGCAGGGTTCCAGAGTCCACAAGTGTTCCAAAGTTCCTCAGTAGGGAATAGCTGGAGTACAAAGTCCAAGGCTTCCAGGAGTCAGGTCACAGGCTCACTGCAGGCTTGATTCTGAAGCACTGATTGCTCAGCTGTGGCTGCTTAAGAAGCAAGAGGGAGAGAATCAGGGCGGGAACATGAAAGCTGGAAACTCCATAATGACTGAGGGCAAGATAGCTGCAGCAAGACAGAAAGCAAAATGGCTGACGGGAAAACTGAGTTTCAAGAACATGTACAAAGAACCTTACACTCTGCCTCATTCACTTCTCTTTCCACTCGCCTTCGGCCTACCCGGGCCCTCACACGATCACACACTCTGGCAGTTGGTGGGCCGCCTCTTCGCCACTCTCTGAGTGTCGGCACGCTTTCTCACTGAGGTGCCCTCACTCTTTTCAGCTCTGGCTAGACTGGAGTGGATTCAGCTCCACTTTACTAACCTCCACTCTATTGAACTGAACTGCAGTCTCTCTCTCTCTCTTCAGACTGCTCCTTCTGAACTCCTCTGAGCTCTGCTCTGTGAGCTGGACTGCACTGAACTGTCCTTCCTGTCTTCACCCTCCTTTATATATCTCTGTACAGCTCCCTCTGGTGGTCTTAGGGATGGGTGAAGGTTTGTGCATGTATATAGTGACCTCTAGTGGTGAATTCCTTCTGCGCACCCTTCTGGGAGATATGAATCCAGACGCAGCTGGGCTCCACACCTGCAGTAGATGGAATGTGTGCCATGGAACACTTGCACGTGTCACAATTGGCCCTTGGTGAGACAACGAGCCCTTAGCCTGTAAATAGCTATGCAGAGACAGACATCTGCAGTCTGCTTATGAAGGCGGACTGGTAGGTACTACTCTGAACAGAGGTAGGTCCAACGCATAATCAGCATGCTAAAGGCAGGCAGCTGCTCGTTTGTTGAATGTTCCTGTCCCACTCCTTAACAGCCTGAAGCGTGTTGGCACAACAGGATGAGCGAGGGTGTGTTTGTGTTAAAATAGGCAGAGTCATGCTGATTCAAAAGGCGTGGAGTGCAGACAAAACATGCATCCGAGCGCTCTTTTTGAATGTGTCCCGAGTTGGTTACCATGCCTTCATCCGGGCATTCTTTATCTCCATTTCCACAAGGGATGGATGTCTGTGTTAGGCCATGGAGCATCACAAGTGCCAAGGCAATTCAGGTTATTGCTTCTCGGTCTCGAGCACAAACTCCACAGGACGCGACAAAAGTTATTACCTCTTTATTTAAGTTAGGCCACCAAAACCGGCGAGAAAGGAGATCCACAGTTGCTTTACTCCCTGGATGTCCTGCTAAAGCAGAACTATGATGTGCCTCGATAACTTTTTGTCTTAACTGATTAGGAACAAACAGTTTCCCTGGAGGTCCTACAGGGGCGTCCCCCTGAGCCTCCAACACCTCCTCCTCAAGCTCAGAGCACACAGCCGACACCACCACTCCTTCCTGAAGGATAGGAACCGGGTCATCCGTCTTTCCGGCCCCCTGGGAAACTACGAGATAAGGCATCAGGAAGCAATTTTATTGAGCAGTCATACGTGCGATGAGGAGGTAACTTTTGACACCCCTCCTCTGAGAACATCTCCCCAAAGTCCTCCAGAAAAGGAGGCAAAGTCCTAGGCACGACCGCACCGATGACCGTGTTCATGCAGTTATTCTTACAAAATTCACCCCACTGGCTTATCTTTCTGGATTGCCAATCAATCACTGGGTTATGTTTAGCCAACCAGGGAAGTCCCAACACAATAGGAGTAGGAAGACCCTCCAACACATAACAAGACAACTGTTCTTTATGTATTGCCCCTACTCGAAGGTCTATGTTATGAACAGCTTGTACAAAGCTACCTTGACCGAGAGGTCTGGCGTCAATAGAAAGTATAGGGATCGGTTTGGCCAATACACTCAGTTGCATACCTTGCACCTGGGCAAACCGAGCGTCCACCATATTAGCCCCAGACCCACTATCAAGAAGAACAGAAATCCTCTCAACTCTCGCACCAACCACCACCTCCGCAGGCACGAGAAATTGAGACGGACCTGGGGACGAAATACCTACTCCCAGGTTGTCGTCCACCACACAACCTGGGATTAACATTAACCTGGGAACTTATCTAGATGTGTGGTGAGCACTTTGAACCCCAAGTGCTTCACGCAAGTTTATAATGTAGAGCCGTGAAGAAAAAAAATCATATTTTTTCCACAAGCATGATGTTTTAGTCCCCAATTTGTTATTTTCCCAAGGGTAAGAGGAGAAATTGGACCACAAAAGTTGTTGCCCAACTTGTCCTGAGTACGCCGATACCCAATATGTGGGGGGGAACCACTGTTTGGGCGCACGGCAGGGCTCGAAATGGAATGAGCGCCATTTGACTTTTCCAAACCAAAATTGGCTGGAATTGAGAAAGGACGCCATGTTGCGTTTGGAGAGCCACTGATGTGCCTAAACAGTGGAAACCCCCCACATGTGACCCCATTTTAGAAACTAGACCCCCTAAGGAACTTATCTAGATGTGTGGTGAGCACTTTGAACCCCCAAATGCTTCACGCAAGTTTATAATGTAGAGCCGTGAAGAAAAAAAATCATATTTTTTCCACAACCATGATGTTTTAGTCCCAATTTGTTATTTTCCCAAGGGTAAGAGGAGAAATTGGATCACAAAAGTTGTTGTCCAACTTGTCCTGAGTACGCTGATACCCCATATGTGGGGGGGAACCACTGCTTGGGCGCACGGCAGGGCTCGAAATGGAAGGAGCGCCATTTGACTTTTCCAAACCAAAATTGGCTGGAATTGAGAAAGGACGCCATGTTGCGTTTGGAGAGCCACTGATGTGCCTAAACAGTGGAAACCCCCCACATGTGACCCCATTTTGGAAACTAGACCCCCTAAGGAACTTATCTAGATGTGTGATGAGCACTTTGAACCCCCAAATGCTTCACGCAAGTTTATAATGTAGAGCCGTGAAGAAAAAAAATCATATTTTTTCCACAACCATGATGTTTTAGTCCCCAATTTGTTATTTTCCCAAGGGTAAGAGGAGAAATTGGACCACAAAAGTTGTTGTCCAACTTGTCCTGAGTACGCCGATACCCCATATGTGGGGGGGAACCACTGTTTGGGCGCACGGCAGGGCTCGAAATGGAAGGAGCGCCATTTGACTTTTCCAAACCAAAATTGGCTGGAATTGAGAAAGGACGCCATGTTGCGTTTGGAGAGCCACTGATGTGCCTAAATAGTGGAAACCCCCACATGTGACCCCATTTTGGAAACTAGACCCCCTAAGGAACTTATCTAGATGTGTGATGAGCACTTTGAACCCCCAAATGCTTCACGCAAGTTTATAATGTAGAGCCGTGAAGAAAAAAAATCATATTTTTTCCACAACCATGATGTTTTAGTCCCCAATTTGTTATTTTCCCAAGGGTAAGAGGAGAAATTGGACCACAAAAGTTGTTGTCCAACTTGTCCTGAGTATGCTGATACCCCATATGTGGGGGGGAACCACTGTTTGGGCGCACGGCAGGGCTTGAAATGGAAGGAGCGCCATTTGACTTTTCCAAACCAAAATTGGCTGGAATTGAGAAAGGACGCTATGTTGCGTTTGGAGAGCCACTGATGTGCCTAAACAGTGGAAACCCCCACATGTGACCCCATTTGGAAACTAGACCCCCTAAGGAACTTATCTAGATGTGTGATGAGCACTTTGAACCCCCAAATGCTTCACGCAAGTTTATAATGTAGAGCCGTGAAGAAAAAAAATCATATTTTTTCCACAACCATGATGTTTTAGTCCCCAATTTGTTATTTTCCCAAGGGTAAGAGGAGAAATTGGACCAAAAAGTTGTTGTCCAACTTGTCCTGAGTACGCTGATACCCCATATGTGGGGGGGAACCACTGTTTGGGCGCACGGCAGGGCTCGAAATGGAAGGAGCGCCATTTGACTTTTCCAAACCAAAATTGGCTGGAATTGAGAAAGGACGCCATGTTGCGTTTGGAGAGCCACTGATGTGCCTAAATAGTGGAAACCCCCCACATGTGACCCCATTTTGGAAACTAGAGCCCCTAACGAACTTATCTAGATGTGTGATGAGCACTTTGAACCCCCAAATGCTTCACGCAAGTTTATAATGTAGAGCCGTGAAGAAAAAAAATCATATTTTTTCCACAACCATGATGTTTTAGTCCCCAATTTGTTATTTTCCCAAGGGTAAGAGGAGAAATTGGACCACAAAAGTTGTTGTCCAACTTGTCCTGAGTACGCCGATACCCTATATGTGGGGGGGAACCACTGTTTGGGCGCACGGCAGGGCTCGAAATGGAAGGAGCGCCATTTGACTTTTCCAAACCAAAATTGGCTGGAATTGAGAAAGGACGCCATGTTGCGTTTGGAGAGCCACTGATGTGCCTAAACAGTGGAAACCCCCACATGTGACCCCATTTTGGAAACTAGACCCCTAAGGAACTTATCTAGATGTGTGAGGAGCACTTTGAACCCCCAAGTGCTTCACGCAAGTTTATAATGTAGAGCCGTGAAGAAAAAAAATCATATTTTTTCCACAAGCATGATGTTTTAGTCCCCAATTTGTTATTTTCCCAAGGGTAAGAGGAGAAATTGGACCACAATAGTTGTTGTCCAACTTGTCCTGAGTACGCCGATACCCATATGTGGGGAGGAACCACTGTTTGGGCGCACGGCAGGGCTCGAAATGGAAGGAGCGCCATTTGACTTTTCCAAACCAAAATTGGCTGGAATTGAGAAAGGACGCCATGTTGCGTTTGGAGAGCCACTGATGTGCCTAAACAGTGGAAACCCCCACATGTGACCCCATTTTGGAAACTAGACCCCCTAAAGAACTTATCTAGATGTGTGGTGAGCACTTTGAACCCCAAATGCTTCACGCAAGTTTATAATGTAGAGCCGTGAAGAAAAAAAATCATATTTTTTCCACAACCATGATGTTTTAGTCCCCAATTTGTTATTTTCCCAAGGGTAAGAGGAGAAATTGGACCACAAAAGTTGTTGTCCAACTTGTCCTGAGTACGCCGATACCCCATATGTGGGGGGGAACCACTGTTTGGGCGCACGGCAGGGCTCGAAATGGAAGGAGCGCCATTTGACTTTTCCAAACCAAAATTGGCTGGAATTGAGAAAGGACGCCATGTTGCGTTTGGAGAGCCACTGATGTGCCTAAACAGTGGAAACCCCCCACATGTGATCCCATTTTGGAAACTAGACCCCCTAAGGAACTTATCTAGATGTGTGGTGAGCACTTTGAACCCCCAAATGCTTCACGCAAGTTTATAATGTAGAGCCGTGAAGAAAAAAAAACATATTTTTTCCACAACCATGATGTTTTAGTCCCCAATTTGTTATTTTCCCAAGGGTAAGAGGAGAAATTGGACCACAAAAGTTGTTGTCCAACTTGTCCTGAGTACGCTGATACCCCATATGTGGGGGGATCCATTGTTTGGGCGCACGGCAGGGCTCAACAGGGAAGGAGTGCCGTTTGACTATTCCAAACCAAAATTGGCTGGAATTGAGAACGGACGCCATGTCGCGTTTGTGGAGCCCCTGATGTGCCTAAACAGTGGAAACCCCCACAATTGACCCCATTTTGGAAACTAGACCCCCTAAGGAACTTATCTAGTTGTGTGGTCAGCATTTTGAACCCCCAAGTGTTTCACTAAAGTTTATAATGCCCTGGCGTGAATAAAAAAAAAAAAAATGTCCACAAATATGATGTTTTAGTCCCCAATTTTTTATTTTCCCAAGGGTAACAGGAGAAATTGGACCACAAAAGTTGTTGTCCAATTTGTCCTGAGTACGCTGATACCCCATATGTTGGGGGGAACCACTGTTTGGGCGCATGGCAGGGCGCAGAAGGGAAGCAGTGACGTTTTGGAATGCAGACTTTGATGGAATGGTCTGCGGGCGTCATGTTCCGTTAGCAGAGCCCCTCATGTGCCTAAACAGTGGAAACCCCCACAAGTGACCCATTTTGGAAACTAGACCCCCTAAGGAACTTACCTAGGTGTGTGGTGAGCATTTTGAACCCCCAAGTGTTTCACTAAAGTTTATAATGCCCTGGCGTGAATAAAAAAAAAAAAAAAAAATCCACAAATATGATGTTTTAGTCCCCAATTTTTTATTTTCCCAAGGGTAACAGGAGAAATTGGACCACAAAAGTTGTTGTCCAATTTGTCCTGAGTACGCTGATACCCCATATGTTGGGGGGAACCACTGTTTGGGCGCATGGCCGGGCGCAGAAGGGAAGCAGTGACGTTTTGGAATGCAGACTTTGATGGAATGGTCTGCGGGCGTCATGTTCCGTTAGCAGAGCCCCTCATGTGCCTAAACAGTGGAAACCCCCACAAGTGACCCCATTTTGGAAACTAGACCCCCTAAGGAACTTACCTAGGTGTGTGGTGAGCATTTTGAACCCCCAAGTGTTTCACTAAAGTTTATAATGCCCAGGTGTAAAAATAAAAAATCCTACTTTTATCCTCACAAAAATGATGTTTTAGTCCCCAATTTTTTATTTTCCCAAGGGTAAGAGGAGAAATTGGACACCAAAAATTGTTGTCCAATTTGTCCTGAGTACACTGGTGCCCCATATGTGGGAAAAAACTGTTTGGGCACAAGTCGGGGCTCAGAAGGGAAGTCGTGACGTTTTGGAATGCAGACTGATGGAATGGTCTGCGGGCGTCATGTTCCGTTTGCAGAGCTCCTGATGTGCCTAAACAGTAAAAAAAAACCACAAGTGACATAATTTTGGAAAGTAGACTCCCAAGGAACTTTTCTAAATGTGCCCCCCTTCTGGAACTAATCTTTCCTGTAAAGTAAATTAGTAGTGCATTGAGGTGTGGTACAATTTGAAACAATCCTTCATACACAGGCCAGGTTTTTCGGGGCAGGTGTCGCATTGGTAAGTGGTGTCCTTGCGTATTCCCCTTTTGTAACACACTCGGCACCTTTTTTGCGGCTTACCTTTGCTTCCAGTTGGCAGGACCACCCCCGGGAAATGCTGACCTGGTATGATACGAGCACCTTCAGTTCCAGAAGTACTGGGGCCCGCTCTTTCCTGATCGCCAAACATCAGGGCCTTAACCACTACCTCCTGAAACTGAAGGTACGTCGTATCGCTGTTGCGTGCACATCGTGACAGCAGGAAAGCGTTGAGCATTGCCATTTGGATGATGTGCACGGACAGCTTCTTGTACCACACCTTGGCCTTTCTCAAAGCACTGTACGGTTGGAGGAGTTGATCAGAGAGATCAACATCCCCCATGTATTTATTGTACCCCAGTACACAGTCCGGTTTGCGGACCTGTGTAGAGGTACCCCGTACAGTACTGAGGGCACTGCCATCACCATGTATGGTGGTCAAGAGAAGGACATCCCTCTTGTCCTTGTACTTGACCACCAACAGGTGGTCGCTACATTGGGCTCTGCTCTCACCCTTACTGAGCATCTGCCCAAGTAGCGTCTTCGGGAGGCCTCTCTGATTTTTGCGGACGGTACCGCAAGCTGCGGTACCTCGCGCAGAGAGGGATTTGTAGAGTGACATCGATGACATCGATCGCGCCAATCAGCAGCTGCAGGCCCTACTGGGCCTGTCCTAGGCTCCGGCCTAGGATCGGTGCTATTACTGCACCGACCCAGGCAGGTACAGGCAGGGCACAGCGCGGATACACCGCGGCTGTGCCCTGCGATTGGCGCGATCGATGTGATCGGCGATCGCGCCAATCCAGGGGGGGTCTGCTCCTTTCTATGCCCAGGCCTAGGATCGAGTACATCGGTACTCGATTCTAGCCTGGGATCTCACTGTTTCAGCCCATCGGATTGGCTGAAACAGTGAGAAAGGCTGCGATTGGCTGTTCAGAATTGAACAGCCAATCACAGCGATCGGGAGTGAGGATGGGCGGTGACAGACCCCGGGATGCCGGCGCCATCTCTCCTGAGGTAAGATGGCGTCGGAATTTTAATGCGATCATTGCAACTTAAGTCGCAATGTCGCATTAAAGGGCTGGACGTACTATCCCGTCCCGGTCATACGGGCCCAGGTACCATGGACGGGATAGTACGTCCGATGGCAGTAAGGGGTTAATGAAGTAGGTTGGACCCAATCACAGATAGCCTGAACTTTGACCGGGTCCATTTCAATAACAGATGGGGACAAAATGAAACCCAGAAATGAGATCCTCTGAACGCCAAAAAGACACTTTGATCCCTTCACATACAGAGCATTCTCTCTCAAAATCTGGAACACAGTCCGAACATGTTTTACATGAGAGTCCCAGTCATTGGAAAAAATCAAGATATCATCCAAATAAACAATCAGAAATTTATCCACAAACTCCCTGAAAATGTCATTCATGAAGGACTGGAAGACAGAAGGAGCATTAGTGAGCCCAAAGGGCATCACAAGGTACTCAAAATGCCCTTCAGGGGTATTAAATGCCGTCTTCCATTCATCCCCGTGCTTAATGCGAATAAGGTTATATGCCCCCCTGAGGTCAAGCTTGGTAAACCAAGTAGCGTTTTTCACCCTGGAAAACAGATCAGAGATCAAGGGTAACGTATATTGATATTTCACAGTAATATTGTTCAAGAGACGATAATCAATACACGGCCTTAATGAACCATCCTTTTTGGCCACAAAGAAAAAACCGGCACCTAAGGGTGAAGAGGATGGTCTGATATGACCCTTCTCCAATGACTCCTTGATATAAGACCGCATAGCGTCATGTTCAGGTACAGACAAGTTAAAAAGGCGACCTTTAGGGAATTTACTACCAGGCACTAATTCAATAGCGCAGTCATAGCTCCTATGGGGAGGTAAGGATGCAGATTTACTTTCGCTAAACACATCAGAAAAATCAATCAAAAAGTCAGGAACATCCTGAGCCTGGGGGGAGCAGAAAAAACAGGAGTGTTGGTATTAACACATTGGCAGCCCCAACTGGTAACAGACACAGATTTCCAATCCAAAACAGGATTATGAGACTGTAACCAAGGGAAACCCAGTACGATAATGTCATGCAGATTATACAGAACCAAAAATTTGCAACTCTCCTGATGATCAGGTTCTACCCTCATTATCACCTGAGTAGAGAACTGAGGTTTATTCTCAGCCAAAGGGGTAGAATCGATCCCCAGTAGGGGAATAGACTTCTGTAGGGGTATCAAGGGAAACCCACAACGTTTAGCAAAATCAAAATCCATCAGGTTAATAGCTGCTCCAGAATCAACAAAAGCCTGAGCAGAAAATGAGGACAGAGAGCATATCAGGGTAACAGTTAACAAAAACTTAGTCTGAACACTACCCAAGACAACTGAGCGAGCAAAACGTCTTCCCCGCTTAGGGCAGACAGAAATAGCATGAGAGGCATCACCACAGTAGAAACATAACCCATTGCGCTTTCGAAATTCATGACGCTGTGCCCCAGAAACCACTCTATCACACTGCATGGATTCAGAAGCAGGTTCACAAGGCAACATTATTCCACGCATACCTTTCCGCTCACGCACACGTCTGTCAATTTGAATCGCTAATGACATAGAATCATTGAGACCAGAGGGATCAGGGAATCCCACCATAACATCCTTTACATTATCTGACAGTCCCTTTCGAAAAGAGCTGCCAAAGCGTCGTCATTCCATTTGGTCAGGACTGCCCACCTACGGAATCTCTGACAGTATAACAGCGTCATCAAGCCCCTGATTTAATGCCAACAAGGCTTTTTCCGCTTGATTAGTGACATTAGGCTCATCGTACAATAACCCCAAAGCCTGAAAAAATGCATCAACATCACTCAAAACAGGATCCCCAGGTGTCAGGGAAAAAGCCCAATCCTGAGGATCGCCGCTCAGGAGAGAGATGACAATTTGAACCTGCTGCGCTGCGTTTCCTGAGGACTTAGATTTTAAGGCAAAAAACAATTTACAATTATTTTTGAAATTCTGAAACTTAGCTCGATCCCCTAAAAACAAATCTGGCATGGGAATCCTAGGTTCCACAACAGGCAACCTAGCAAGATAGGTAGCAATACTCCGAACCTCAGTGGCAAGCTGATCCACACGGCCAGACAACTGTGCAAACTCCATTGAGAGAAAAAAAAAATCCTCCCCAGCACCCAGAGATACAGAGGGAAAAAAAAAAAATGCAACAAACAGAAAAATATCTCTGACAACTCTGACAACCTTTTTTTTTTCTTTCACAATATTTTTTCCCTTCTGTGAGTACCATACAATTTTCAATTTTTAGGGCCGGTGATACTGTTATGATTCGGTAGCTGAGGAGTGCAGGCAAAAAGGCAATACACCAGAGCAGTTGGAATCTATGAGATTGCAGTACCCTGACTAACCACCACAACTAGAGGCAGCCGTGGAGCGTTCCTACGTTGGTCCTAGACGCCTCGTCACAGCCTGAGAAACAACTACACCTAAAGATAGAAATAGTAAAGCTATCTGCCCCGGAGCAGAACCCCAAAGATAATAGCAAGCCCCCAAACATGTAATGGCGGTTAGACAAGACGAAATACTGACACAGACAGAAAATAGTATGAGCAAACGTTGGGGCCCAAACTAACTAAATAGAAAAGGATAGGAAGGGTACTTACTGCAATCCCAAAAAAACCCTGAAAGCACCAACTCTACTAATTTCAAAAACACCTGAGATCACACGACCTCTACCACCTAAATTAGCTCTCTGGTGTAACAAAATCAAAACAGCAGCCACTGAAAAAACTGGAAAAAGCAAAAGTACAAACATCAGTGGCTGAACTAAACTGAGAGGGCAAAAGCCCCCTGAGGGGACCCAGAAGGCCCCCACAGAAGTGCAGGACAAAATGCAAAAATCAAGCACAGAAACAAAAAGAAGAAAATGTCTTATCTGTTAGAAGGAGATGCAGACACGACACAGCTACAAGGGAAACTGGAATCAAGGATTCAGACCAGAACAATTGATCACCGGCAACCCTGATGGGAAGGTGACTCCCTTATATAAGACCAGTCAGTAACACCTGATTCCCAGTCCTCACAATCTTCACTGAACAGACCAGTACCGCTTGTAACCACCAGAGGGAGCCTCTGCTCAGAACTCATCTCAAGCCCATTCACAACACTCTCCCCAGTTGAGAAGACGCACTGGCACCCTCCCATTATGTACCTCCACTACCCCTCTGGCAGTCAAGAGTGTAGGTCTGTGCTCTGAACAATGGGGCTCTACTACTGCTTGGTAGTTCTGTCCTCTCAGACCTATTGCTACTCTACACCAAATAAGGATTTCACTCATTGGGGGTATCACAATTAGGTTCGGGTCTGTTACCCGTACATTACCAATCTCACCACCGGTCAGTTTCACTTGCTGCTGGCACAACAGGGCCCGGATCTTCTTCTGGATCGCTGCCTTTTGCTTTTGTCTGGCAACATCAGCGAGCTGTTGGAGTAAAAACACAACCTCCTCCAAACAGTTACTAATAATGTTAGTGCCTAAAACCACATTCAACCCATTATCCTCATTAACAGTCTTCACTACAAGAAGTCCCTGATCCTTTAGCTCCATTCTCCCCACTTTTACGTCTACATTTTTAGCCCCCAATAAGTCAAGAGGGAGGCCATTAGAGGAGTATACGGCAAAGTCAGGGTTTGGGGGTTGGAGACCTTCCATGGACCAGTACCTATTGTAAAGGACATCAGGTATGATGGTTACCTGAGATCCGGTGTCCAGCAGGGCAGGGATTGCGATCCCGTCCAGTATGATGGACAGGTATGGTCTTCCTCCCACAAACCTGCGGTTCCAGTCTGAGGGGCCTGATGAGTCTATTCCTGGGTGTTGACCCAGGATTTGCTCGTTTAAAGGACACCGACGTGCTGGGTGACCTTCTCTGTGGCAGCAGTAGCAGACGATCTCTCAGCGAGGATGATGCTGGTCGCGGGTCCTTTCTGGGGGTGGCGTTGTCCTCCTCCGGGGGGGGCGACGTCCTTCTTCTCCTCCGGTTCATCCAGGGGACATCCTCTGGGCAGTCAGCTAGCAGGATCTTTCCTTCTTCCTCCGTCGGCAGTTGCAGGGCACTCATTACAGTGGCCAGGTTTTTGGTCAGCTGACGCACTTCTGAGCGTAGACAGTCCAGCTCAGTAGGGGGCGCCACCTGCGTTTTGGCTTCAGCAACCAGCTGGGAGGAGGTGGATGCTGCTGGCATTAGAGTGGTCTCACTCGGGTGACGCTGGGTTGCCATCTCGGGCGTTTCCAGGGGCCGCAGTCCTTTTATAGCCATATCCTTAAGGGCATCAAAAGTAGCATCAGGATGATCCAAGGACCACCAATGCACAGTCCTGCTTTCCGCTTGGGACCTCAGTCCCCGTACAAATTGTTCTTTTAACATCTTATCTTCATTGGTGACACTTATGGGGTTAACCTGTCTGAGAGCTCGCAGGGCCCCCTGTAGTCGACAGGCGTAGTCCCGAATGCTATCATCTGGTTTCTGGGAGCATTGGTAAAACCTCATCCGGAGGTCTGTTTCAGTGCGGTCCTCAAAGATAGTCTGTAGCTTTAAGAAAATTGCAAGCACTGACTCCTGGTCTGCAGCTGACCATGTCTCTACTTCTCTCTCTGCAGCACCAGTCAATTGCCCCACTACCACTGCAGCTCTCTGCTTTTCTGACATAGGGTACATGTCCATTATACTGCACATTTTTCGCTTGAACCCTGACAGGGTGTCTGGCTTACCGCTGTACTGAGGGAGCCACTTTGCTCCAGGCATGTATGGCAGCGCCAGCGGTACTATCGGGGCCACAGGATCAGGTGAGGGGCCAGCGTTTCCATTCTGCGCAGCAGCGCCGGTGAGTAAGTCATTGGGGCGGTTGGCCTGGGCTGCGCTGTTGGCTTGCTGCTGCGACATTTCTGCACCCCCTAGTTAAGTGTGGCCTACCATCTCCTGTAGGCCGCAGCTTCCTCCGGGCACAGTTGCTACAAGGACCTGCGTCGCCGGCGCTCTGACGTCAGAGCGTTCACTGAAGCTCTCCGCAGGACCTGCCGCCGCGTCAGCGCTGGGGGCGTGTCCAAGACTCAGCGCGCTTTTGCAGGTACGCCCACTAGTTTTTCGCGCGGTAGAGCTGTAAATGGCGGGCAATGGCGGGAATCTTCACCACAATACAAAACACAGTCTTTCATTAAGGCACACAGTACCGGTGGCAACGGGCACAAATTACTCTGTTGCTGCAGGGCACGCAATCCTGTTCGTGACGCCAGAAATGAGCCACCCGCCAGGGCCTTGGGGTACTCGGCACCGAGCCCGTTGATTTCTACGGGGGATGTCACGGTAGCTGCAGCTTGGTCTGTGGCCCTGAGCGCTCACTGATAAAGGGGATATTTACAGGGGAGTAGATGTTTATATGAAAGTTCGTGACGCCACCTGTGGTACCTTGTCAGGGTGACCAGCGCTGCTATGCAGATCCACTGAAGGGTTGGTGTTGTGCAGCTATAGGTTTTAAGCCTCCCACAGGTGAGGCTGAGTCCTTCAGGGCAGATATAGGGGTAGGGATGCAGGACAAAGGGATCCCGGCAGTAAGGTAGACACACACATACAAGTCACTTTGGTACCTTTACTGAAGATGTTGCAGGCACATCCCGGAGCACTGTAGGGTGAAGGGTGCACATCCAGATTCTCCACTGAGTAGGTGTGTGGCCTCTGTTCCTTGCCCTCTGTAATGAAGTCCTGGCCTGCATGTAGCTGGGCCTAACTTAGTCTCCGTCTTGCACCTGGCTGACCTTGTGATTGGACCTTCTCTGAAAGGACAGGGTCCTTGTGGCGGATCCTGCCGGACTCCGTCTCCTGATCCTGCTACGTATTAGCTCTGTGGTACTCCTGGGACTTGTAGTCCTCCAGGAACTCCAGTGTTCTCCTAATGGGTCGTGGAGATCCCTATAGGCTCGGACCCCGGCGTCCGGTAAATACTTGTTGAGGTGAGCTATGAAGGCTCCTCTGTGTAATGTATGTAGTACAGTTCATATAGCGTCTTGTGCTTGGGTGCGATGAAAATAACATGAGACACAGGTTTGATATAGAAGGTCTTGTATTACTTCATACAAGTGGCAAAATAGTCACACAGTTTGCAGATACAGAAGCAGGAGACACAGCGG
>JARQOD010004169.1:0-57342 GCA_033576555.1 Oophaga sylvatica | reverse complement strand
ACCCAGACCACTTCCCCCTGTTGTTACTGGTGTAATTCTCAATCGTATTTTTCTTTATATACTGCACGTACCACTTCTCCTTCCTGTATACGGGTTTTGTAATTCCAGATCGTTTTTTCTGTATAAAACTGCACAGTACCACTTTCCTGCCTTATCCCCCGGGGGTAATTCTCAGTATCTGTATTTTCGTAAAATTACACTGCCCAGTCCCTTTCTGTCCGTATACTGGGGAATTCCATATCGTTTTATTCTGTATATATAACTGCACATACCCATTTTCCCCTTCTTTTAAACGGGTGAAATTCTCAGTACTGTATTATTTTTAAAATTTCCCTGCACAGAAACATTTCCTTCCTGAACGGGGAAAATCTCAGTATCTGTTTATTCTGTAATATCACGCACAGTACCACTTTTTCTGCCGATACGGGTGTAATTCTCAACTGTATTATTCTTTTTAAATTACACTGCACAGTACCACTTCTCTTCCCTGTTACGGTGAATTTCATTCTGTATTAAATCTTTTTAAAACACTGACAGTACACTCTCCTGTCCGTTACTGGTGTTTTCTCGTATCTGTATTTTTCGTTTTAAAACACTGCACAGCCACTTCCCTGCCCCTTTATACGGGTGAATTTTCCATATCGTAAAAACCCGTATATATAACTGACGTCCACTTCTCCTGTCCGTATACGGGGTGTTTTTCTCATACTTATTTTTCTGTAATAACACGCCGTACCACTTCCCTGTCCCATTATTGGGTGAATTTTCAGACGTATTTTCTGTATATATACACTGCACAGTACCATTCCCCTTTCCTTTTTAACGGGGTTAATTCTCGACTGTTTAAATCTGAAATTATACCGCACTCCACTTCTCCCCCGTTACTGGGGTTAATTCTCAGTACTGTATAATTCTGTTAATATAACACGCACAGTCCACTTCCCTGTCGTACCTGGGGAAATTCTCAAACTGAATTTCTTTTTAAATTACCGCCGTACACTTCTCCGTCCGTATACGGGGTGAAATTTCCCCGTATTTTTATTATTCTGAATAATACACCACAGACCTTTTTCTCCTGTCCTGAAAGGGTGAATTCCATTCTATTTTCTGAAAAAAAACCCTGACAGTACCATTTCCCCTGTCCTGATACTGGTTGTAATCTCATATCGTATATTTTGTATAAAAATACACTGCCCGTCCACTTCCCGCCCGTATACTGGTGAATTCTCATACTGATTATTCTAATAACCGCCGAAAACCACTTCTCCTGTCCTGTATCTGGGGAAATTCTAGTATCTGTATTTTTTGTAAATAAAACCGCACGAAAAACCTTTCCTCCCCTGTAAGGGTGTAATTCCGTTCTGTATTTTCTGTATAAATACACGCACAGTACCACTTCTCCTGTCCTGTATACTGGGTGTATTCTCATTCTGTTTATTCTGTATATATACACTGCACAGTACCACTTCTCCTGTCCTGTACTGGTGAATTCCAGTACTGTTTATCTGTATATATACACTGCACAGTACCACTTCTCCTGTCTGTAATGGTGTAATTCTCAGTATCGTATTATTCTTATAATACACTGCACAGTACCACTTCTGTCTGTATACTGGTGTAATTCTCAGTATCTGTATTATTCTGTATATATACACTGACAGTACACTTCCCTGTCCTGTAACTGGTGTAATTCCAGTATCTGTATTATTTGTATATATACACTGCACAGTACCACTTCTCGTCTGTATACTGGGTGTATCTCAGTATCTGTATTATTCTGTATATATAAACTGCAAGTACCACTCTCCTGTCCTGTATACTGGTGAATCTATCTGTATTATTCTGTATATATACATGCACAGTACCACTTCTCTGCTGTTATGGTGTAATTCTCAGTATCTGTATTATTCTGTTTATACACTGCACAGTACACTTCTCCTGTCCTGTATACTGGGTGTAATTCTCATATCGTATTATTTTATTATACACTGCACAGTACCACTTCTCCGTCCGTATACTGGTGTAATTCTCAGTATCTGTATTATTCTGTATATATACCCCGCCCCTCCTGTATACTGGGTGTAATTCTCAGTACTGTATATTCTTATTATAACGACATACCACTCTCCTGCCTTATATGGTGTAATTTCAGTATGTATTATTCTGTATATATACATGCACAGTACCACTTCCCTGTCCTGTAACTGGTGTAATTCCGTATCTTATTATTTTATATATACACTGCACAGTACCACTTCTCTGTCCTGTATACTGTGAATTCTCAGTATCTGTATTATTCTGTATAACACGCACAGTACCACTTCCCTGTCCTGTATACTGGTGTAATTCTCAGTATCTGTATATTCTGTATATATACACTGCACATACACTTCCTGTCTGTATACTGGGTAATTCTCAGTATCTGTATTATTCTGTTATAACACTGCACGTAACACTTCTCCTGTCTGATACTGGGTGTAATTCTCAGTATCTGTATTATTCTGTTATATACATGCACAGTACACTTCTCCGTCTGTATACTGGGTGTAATTCTCAGTATCTGTATTATTCTGTATTAACACTGCACAGTACACTTCTCCTGTCTGTATACTGGGTGTAATTTCAGTATCTGTATATTCTGTATATATACACTGCACAGTCCACTTCCTGTCCTGATACTGGGTGTAATTCTATATCTGTATTATTCTGTATATACTGCACATACCACTTCTCCTGTCCTGTATCTGGGTGTAATTCTCAGATCTGTATTATTCTGTATATATACACTGACAGTACCACTTCTCCGTCCGTTACTGGGTGTAATTCTCAGTATTGTATTTTCTGTATATATACACGCACAGTACACTTTCCTGTCTGTATACTGGGTGTAATTCTCGTTCTGTATTATTCTGTATATACTGCACAGTACCACTTCTCCTGTCCTGTATACTGGGTGTAATTCTCAGTATCTGTATTATTCTGTATATATACCTGCACAGTACCTCGTCTGTATCTGGTGAATCTCAGTATCTTTTTCTGTTATACCTGCACATCATTCTTTTATATGTGTAATCTCAGTTCGTTTGTTAACATGAAGTACACTTCCGTCTGTATGTGTAATCTCTATCTTTTGTTATACACTGCTCCATCCGTCTGATATGGGTGTAATTTCGACTTTATGTTAACACTGACATACCTCCTTCGTATGGGTGTAATTTCGTATCTTATTTTCTGTATATAACACGCACGTACACTTCTCCTTCTGTATACTGGGTGTATTTCTATCTGTTTATTCTGTATAAACACGCACGTACCATTCTGTCTGTATGGTTAATTCTCAGTATCTGTTTATTCTGTTATATACATGCACAGTACCTTCTCTGTCTGTATACTGGGTGTAATTCTCAGTATCTGTTTTCTGTATAATCACTGCACGTACACTTCTCTGTCCTGTATACGGTGTATTCCATATCTGTATTATTCTGTTTAATACACTGACGTCCACTTCTCCTGCCTGTAACGGGTGTAATCTCATTCTGTATTATTCTTATATATACACTGCAAGTACACTTCTCCTGTCCGTATTACTGGTGTTAATTCTCAGTATCTGTATTATTCTGTATATATAAACTGCACAGTACCACTTCTCCTGTCTTATACTGGGTCGTAATTCAGTATCTGTATTATTCTGTTATATTACACTGACAGTACCACTTCTCCTGTCGTATACTGGGTGTAATTCTCAGTATCTGTATTATTCTGTATTATCACTGACAGTATCATTCTCCTGTCCTGTATACTGGGTGTAATTCTCATATCGTGTATTATTCTGTATATATACATGCACATACCACTTCTCCGTCCTGTTACTGGGTGTAATTCTCAGTATCTGTATTATTCTGTATATTACACTGCACATACCACTCTCCTGTCCTGTAACTGGGTGTAATTCTCAGTATCTGTATTATTCTGATATATACACTGCACAGTATCACTTCTCCTGTCCTGTATACTGGGTGTAATTCTCAGTATCTGTATTATTCTGTGTATATATACACTGCACAGTACCACTTCTACTGTCCTGTGTACTGGGTGTAATTCTCAGTATCTGTATTATTCTGTATATATACACTGCACAGTACCACTTCTCCTGTCCTGTATACTGGGTGTAATTCTCAGTATCTGTATTATTCTGTATATATACACTGCACAGTACCACTTCTCCTGTCCTGTATACTGGGTGTAATTCTCAGTATCTGTATTATTCTGTGTATATATACACTGCACAGTACCACTTCTCCTGTCCTGTACACTGGGTGTAATTCTCAGTATCTGTATTATTCTGTATATATACACTGCACAGTACCACTTCTCCTGTCCTGTATACTGGGTGTAATTCTCAGTATCTGTATTATTCTGTATATAAACTGCACAGTACCACTTCTCCTGTCCTGTATACTGGGTGTAATTCTTAGAATCTGTATTATTCTGTATATATACACTGCACAGTACCACTTCTCCTGTTGTACTGGGTGTAATTCTCAGTATCTGTATTATTCTGTATATATACACTGCACAGTATCACTTCTCCTGTCCTGTATACTGGGTGTAATTCTCAATATCAGTATTATTCTGTATATATACACAGCACAGTACACTTCTCCTGTCCTGTATACAGGGTGTAATTCTCAGTATCTGTATTATTCTGTATATACACTGCACAGTACCACTTCTCCTGTCCTGTATACTGGGTGTAATTCTCAGTATCTGTGTTATTCTGTATATATAACTGCACAGTACCACTTCTCCTGTCCTGTATACTGGGTGTAATTCTCAGTATCTGTATTATTCTGTATATATACACTGCACAGTACCACTTCTCCTGTCCTGTATACTGGGTGTAATTCTCAGTATCTGTATTATTCTGTATATACACACTGCACAGTACCACTTCTCCTGTCCTGTATACTGGGTGTAATTCTCAGTATCCATATTATTCTGTATATATACAGTGCACAGTACCACTTCTCCTGTCCTGTATACTGGGTGTAATTCTCAGTATCTGTATTATTCTGTGTATATACACTGCACAGCACCACTTCTCCTGTCCTGTACACTGGGTGTAATTCTCAGTGAAGAAAATAGGAAAATCCAGCAACAGCAAAAGGTAAAATTTATAAAACATGATAACGGTCGACGCGTTGTCCGTTATCATGTTTTTTTTTAATTTTTCCTTTTCATGATTTAAATCTACTAATAAATGTGATGTTTTATAACTTTTGCTGTTGCTGTATTTACCATTTTCCTCACGGTTCATTTACTCAGGAAACCAGCCTGAAGTCTCCATGCACCGCACCCTATTCCAGGAATTTCTCAACGGGTGAGCTGATGGTTGCTCCATTGTGTTTTTCTACCTTATAATTCTCAGTAGCTGTATTCAGGCTGCCACTAGGAATTTCGGGACCCCATACTGGCAAAATTTTCGGGGCCCCCTTGAGACTCCGCCCAGGCTCCACCCCAGCTCCGCCTCCACCCCTCAAACTGTCCACAGTCCCCCGCTCTCTCTTGGAAAAACTCCACTTCTCACCAATCACGCATTAACAGTTACCATCACCAGATCACACATATAGCCGACAGCATTTGCTTTGGCCAAAAGATTTTTTAAGCTGCCATCACAACACAGTAGACACTTTTGGCCGGGCCCTACTCTACTGTAACCTATTAAATATTTGTTAAAATATGAAATACAATTTAGGTATATTTTTATTTATTTTTCAATTTTTAAAATGACCAATAATATCACATACAAGAAACAAATACTACCGCACAATGGCCAGACACTATTACCACCACATAGTGACCTATAATACCACATACAAGGAATAAATACCACCACACCATGACCAGACCACATATTACCACCACAGTGACTGAATACTACAATACTGATCAGTAACAAAAAAAACACAATACTATCACCACAAGTGCCATTATACACAGGAGATCTGTACTTAGTATGCAGTGTCTGTGCACAGGTAATACAGTGATCTCCAGTGACATTATACACAGGAGCTCTGTATATACAGTACTATATAGTTATAGTGTCAGTGTACAGGTAGCACACTAACTCACCAGTGACGTCTCTAGGTGAAGTCCTTCATCTTTGCTTTTCATCTTTCATCCAGCACAGACCGCCATCACTTCTTCCAGCTAGGGCTCGTCTCTGCAGGAAATAACACAGTTATCTAGAGCATGGCTTGCAGAACAAATTACTTATTTTTTTCCCAACTTCTACATTACACCTGTCTATAATGCTTAGTCTTGAGTACACTGGCAGGATGGTGGCCGATGTGTCTTCTCTTTTTTTTTTAGTTCTAGTTCTTAGCAGTAATAATGGCATACATTAATGACTTCATAAGAAAAAAGGTCCGGATGACATCAAGAATCAACATTTCTATTGTCTTAGTATTTGCAGCCCTTTACATGGACTTTATAGACAATTTTTGAAATTTGCACTTGCCAGCCTTACCAAATTTTCCTAGGAAATTAAATTTTTGCCGAATTGATTCACCATAAATATAATGTACTCAATGGTCTCCAGTTGCCATAAAAAGTCACATATGGCACTATTATCTTTTACTAACAAGCTAACCTCCTTTATTGTTGTGTTGTTACTTATGCCTTGTACTGTTTCTTCATTGTTTCTTGACCTTCCCTCCATTTTTCAATGACTAGGCTGTGAGCTGTGACGTCAGCTCACTATCCAAATTCATCACAGAAAAGCAGCTGCATTTCTTGCCTTATTACACATGGCACACACCCGCTGAGTGAACAAATGCTACAAATAAATCAGTCACATATTGGATACACACCACACATGTATCATATGTTGGACACATGGACACATACCACACAAGCACTACTTGCAGACAAGTAGGCTCTAAATACGTGAGCCCGCATCTATATATATAAGAGGCATCGTGATTACTCGCTAATCCCGTCCCTGCACAGTAGCTCCGCCCCACCACATTACCACACTTAATCCCGCCCCCCACCACATTGCCACATATAATCCTGCCCCCCACCACATTGCCACGCACAATCCCACCCCCCACCACATTACCACACACAATCCTGCCCCCCACCACATCACCACACATAATCCCATCCCCCCACCACATTACCACAGATAATCCCGCCCCAACACATTACCACACATAATCCCGCCCCCACCACATTACCGCTCATAATCCCGCCCCTCACCACATTACCGCTTATAATCCCGCCCCCCTCCACATTACCGCTCATAATCCGGCCTCCCCAACACATTACCACACACAATTCCGCCCCACCACATCACCACACATAATCCTGCCCCCCACCACATTACCCACAATAATCCCGCCCCCCACCACATTACCACACAAATCCTGCCCTCCACCACATTGCCACACACAATCCCGCCCCCCCACCACATCACCACACACAATCCTGCCCCCCACCACATCACCACACTAATCCGCCCCCCACCATATTACCACACAAAATCCTGCCCCCCCACCACATTGCCACACACAATCCCGCCCCCCCACCACATCACCACACACAATCCTGCCCCCCACCACATCACCACACATAATCCCGGCCCCCCACCACATCACCACACATAATCCCGGCCCCCCACCACATTACCGCACATAATCCCGCCCCCCCACACATCACGCACATAATACCGCCCCCCACCACATCACCACACATAATACCGCCCCACTACATTACCACACATAATCCTGCCCCCCCACCACATTGCCACACATAATCCTGCCCCCCCACCACATCACCACACATAATCCCGCCCCCCCACCACATTACCACACATAATCCCGCCCCCCAACACATTACAACACATTATCCGCCCCCCACCACATTACCGCTCATAATCCCGCCCCCCATCACATTACCGCTCATAATCCCGCCCCCTCCACATTACCCCTCATAATCCGGCCTCCCCAACACATTACCACACACAATTCCGCCCCCCCCACCACATCACCACACACAATCCTGCCCCCTACCACATTCCTGCACATAATCCTGCCCCCCACCACATCACCACACATAATCCCGCCCCCACTACATTACCACACACAATTCCACCCCCCCACCACATCACCACACACAATCCTGCCCCCCCACCAAATCACCACACATAATCCCGCCCCCCCACCACATTACCACACATAATCCTGCCCCCCACTACATTACCACACACAATCCCGCCCCCCCACCACATCACCACACACAATCCTGCCCCCCGCCACATCACCACACATAATCCCACCCCCCACACTACCACACATAATCCACCCCCACCACATTACCACACATAATCCTGCCCCCCACCACCTTGCCACACATAATCCTGCCCCCACCACATCACCACACATAATCCCGCCCCCCCACCACATTACCACACATAATCCTGCCCCCAACACATTACCACACATAATCCCGCCCCCCCACCACATTACGGCTCATAATCCCACCCCCCACCACATTACCGCTCATAATCCCGCCCCCCTCCACATCACCACACACAATCCTGCCCCACCCATCACCACAATAATCCCGCCCCCACCACATCACCACACCAATCCCGCCCCCCACCACATCACCACACATAATCCCGGCCCCCACCACATCACTACATAATCCCGCCCCCCCACCACATTACCACACATAATCCCGCCCCCCCACCACAATGCCACACACAATCCCGCCCACCACCACATTACCACACATAATCCCGCCCACCATCACATTACCACACATAATCCCGCCCACCACCACATTACCACACATAATCCCGCCCCCACAACATCACCACACATAATCCCGCCCCCCACCACATCACCACACATAATCCCGCTCCCCCACAACATTACCACACATAATCCCGCCCCCCACCACATCACCACACATAATCAACTGTTGGATCAGGAGTTGAAGATGGGAATCTGGTGGATTTTGTGAATGCCCTAAAACTGTGACACGCTGACAGTCAATGAACAAGTGTTGAACATGCTTAGAGGTCAGACTAAATCATACTTCAGTGTCGATAATATTTCATCCTGTGAGACAGAAGAAGAAAGAGTTCAGTACCCCACCGAATTTGTACATTCCCTAACTCCTATGGGCCTCCCTCCTCATATGCTGAACCTTAAGAAAGGCTGGTGTGTCATGCTACTCCGCAATCTAAATCCAAAGAAAGGACTGTGCAATGGTACTCGATTAATTGTAGAAACTCTTGACACAAATCTCATTGACTGCAGTATTTTTTCTGGGGAGCGTCGTGGTCAAAAGGTTCTCATTCCAGGAATACCATTGGACACTAGCGAAAAATGCGATATCCCGTTTAAGTTAACAAGAAAACAATTCCCACTTGGTCTGGCTTATTCCATGACAATTACAAAATCTCAAGGACAAACATTCGATAAGATTGGCGTTCTCCTACCTGATCCTGTATTCACACATGGTCAATTATACACTGCACTGTCTAGAGTAACAAGTTGTAAAGGTCTTTCAGTTCAAATTGTACCTGGTAGAAGTCAAGGAAAGATCTTTGAAAATGACTATACATTTAATTGTGTTTACAGAGAAATTTTAACTTAATGTTTCGTTATGAAATTTGTTTAGATGCTGGAATGAATAAAAAACGCACATCTTACTGAATCCAGTTTGTTTTCGATTTTACACTGTGAATAAAATGTATCATTAGAATTATTCAGATTTTTGATGATTATTATTGTTATTAACTTCATTTTAACCCCTCTCTGCCATCAGACGTACTATTCCGTCCATGTGACCCTGGACCTAATTCCCATGGACGGAATAGTACGTCATAGGCGATCAGCTGCGCTCCCGGGGGGAGCGTAGCTGATCGCCGCCGGGTGTCAGCTGTATATCACAGCTGACACCCAGCACTATGTGTCAGGAGCGGTCACGGACCGCTCCCGGCAGATTAACCCCTAGCACACCGCGATCAAACATGATCGCGGTGTGCCCGGGGCACAGGGGAGGATCGCGCAGGCAGGGGGCTCCCTGCGCGCCCCCCTGAGACCCTCAGAGCAGCGCGATGTGTCGCGCTGTTCCGAGGGTCCGTCCTCCCTCCAGGTCCCCGGATCCAAGATGGCGCCGGGGTCCTGCAGGGAGGCGGCTTCCTCAGTGCCTGCTGAGAGCAGGCGCAGAGGAAGCCTGCAGCGATGCCAGAGCGATCGCTGGTGTGACAGAGTGCTGTGCACACTGTCACACCAGCGATCTGCTAAAATACTGTGATGTCCCACCCTGGGGCAAAGTAAAAAAGTAAAAAAAAATAAAAATAAAAAGTGGTAAAAAAAATCATCAAAAAAAAAAAAATATTCCCCAATAAATTCATTTCTTCCTGTAAATAAAAAAAACAAAACAATAAAAGTACACATATTTGGTATCGTCGCGTCCGTAACGACCCCCCTATAAAACTGTCCCACTAGTTAACCCTTTAGTGAACCCCTTAAAAAAAAAAAAAAAACTAAGCAAAAAATCAATGCTTTATCATCATACCGCCGAACAAAAAGTGGAATAACACGCGATCAAAAAGACAGATATAAATAAACATGGTACGCTGAAAACGTCATCTTGTCCCGCAAAAAACGAGCTGTCATACGGCATCATCAGCGAAAAAATAAAAAAGTTATAGCTCGCAGAATGAAGCGATGCAAAAATAATGATTTTTTATATAAAATTGTTTTTATTCTATAAAAGCGCCAAAACATAAAAAAATGATATAAATGAGGTATCGCCATAATCGTACTGACCCGAAGAATAAAACTGCTTTATCAATTTTACCACACGCGGAACGGTATAAACGCCTCCCCCAAAAGAAATTCATGAATTGCTGATTTTTGTTCATTCTAACCTCCCAAAAATCGAAATAAAAAGCGATCAAAAAATGTCACGTGCTCAAAAATGGTACCAATAAAAACGTCACCTCGTCCCGCAAAAAATAAGACCTCACATGACTCTGTGGGCCAAAATATGCAAAAATTATAGCTCTCAAAATGTGGTGATGCAAAAAACTACTTTTTGCAATAAAAAGCGTCTTTAGCGTGACAGCTGCCAATCACAAAAACCCGCTATAAATAGTAAATCAAACCCCCTTTAGCACCCCCTTAGTTAGGGAAAAATAATAAAAATTAAAAAAATGTATTTATTTCCATTTTCCCATTAGGGTTAGTGTTGCGGCTAAAGTTAGGGTTAGGATTGGCGCTAAAGTTAGTATTAGGGTTATGGTTGGGATTAGGGTTAGGGGTGTGTTAGGGTTAGGTTTGTGGTTAGGGTTGGGACTAGGGTTAGGGGTATGTTGGGGTTAGGGTTGGAGTTAGAATTGGGGGGTTTCCGCTGTTTAGGCACATCAGGGGCTCTCCAAATGTGACATGGCGTCTGATCTCAATTCCCGCCAATTCTGCGTTGAAAAAGTCAAACGGTGCTCCTTCACTTCTGAGCTCTGCCATGCGCCCAAACAGTAGTTTACCCCCGCATATGGGGTATCAGCGTACTCTGTACCCCAAGAGTTATTGTGCAATTTGTCCTATTTCTTCTGTTACCCTTGGGAAAATAAAAAACTGGGGGCGACAAAATCATTTTTGTAAAAAAAAAATGATTTTTTTGTTTTTACGGCTGTATGTTATAAATTTTCTGTGAAGCACTTGGGGCTTCATAGCGCTCACCACACTTCTAGATAAGTTCCTTGTGGGGTCTATTTTCCAAAATGGGGTCACTTGTGGGGGGTTTCCACTGTTTAGGCGCATCAGGGGCTCTCCAAATGCGACATGACGCCCCCAGACCATTCCATCAAAGTCTGCAATCCAAAACGTCACTACTTCCCTTCCGAGCCCAGACGTGCACCCATACAGTCGTTTTCTCACACATGTTGGGTATCAGCGTACTCAGGACAAATTGGACAACAACTTTTGGGGTCCAATTTCTCCTGTTACCCTTGTGAAAATAAAATATTGGGGGCGAAAAAATCATTTTTGTAAAAAAAAAAAAAGATTTTTTATTTTACGGCTGTACGTTATAAACGTCTGTGAAGCACTTTGGGGTTCAAAGTGCTCACCACACATCTAGATAAGTTCCTTGAGGGGTCTAGTTTCCAAAATGGTGTCATTTGTGGGGGGTTTCCACTGTTTAGGCAGATCAGGAGCTCTCCAAACACGACATGGCATCCAGCCAATTCTGCGTTGAAAAAGTCAAACGGCGCTCCTTCCCTTCCAAACTCTGCCTTGCACCCAAACAGTGGTTTACCCCCACATATGGGGTATAAGCATACTCAGGACAAATTGCACAATAACTTTTGGAGTCTTGTTACCCTTGGGAAAATAAAAATTGGGGTGAAAAGATCAATTTTGTGGAAAAAATATGATTTTTTAATTTTACGGCTCTACGTGATAAACTTGTGTGAAGCACTTGGGGGTTCAAATTGCTCACCAAAGATCTAGATAAGTTCCTTAGGGGGTCTAGTTTCCCAAATGGGGTCACTTGTGGGGGGTTTCCACTGTTTAGGCACATCAGGGACTCTCCAAATGCAACATGGCGTCCAATCTCAATTCCAGCCAATTTTGGTTGGAAACAGTCAAATGGTGCTACTTCCATTCCGAGCTCTGCCATGCGCCCAAACAGTGGTTCCCCCCCACATATGGGGTATCAACTACTCAGGACAAATTGGACAACAACTTTTGAGGTCCAATTTCTCCTGTTACCTATGGGAAAATAAAAAATTAGTGACTAAGAGATAATTTTTGTGGGAAAAAAATAGGATTTTTTATTTTCATGCCCGGGCATTATAAACTTGTGTGAAGCACTTGGGGTTCAAAGTGCTCACCAAAGATCTAGATAAGTTCCTTAGGGGGTGTAGCTTCCAAAATGGGGTCACTTGTGGGGAGTTTCCACTGTTTAGGCTCATCTGGGGCACTACAAACGGAACATGACCCCCATCAATGTTTGCATTCCAAAACGTTACTGCTTCCTTTCCAAGCCCTGCCGTGCGCCCAAACAGTTTCCCCCCCCCACATATGGGGTATCAGCGTACTCAGGACAAATTGGACAACAACTTTTGGGGTCCAATTTCCTTGGGAAAAAATCAAAAATTTGGGACTAAAAAATAATTTTTGTGGAAAATTGTTTTTTTTTTTTTTTCACACCCAGGCATTATAAACTTTTGTGAAACACTTTGGGGCTCAAAGTGCTCACAACAGATCTAGATGAGTTCCTTAGGGGGTCTAGTTTCCAAAATGGTGTCACTTGTGGGGGGTTTCCACTGTTTAGGCGCATCAGTGGCTCTCCAAACACGACATGGCATCCAATCTCAACTCCAGCCAATTTTAGTTTGAAAAAGTCAAACAGCGCTCCTTCCCTTACGAGCTCTGCCGTGTGCCCAAACAGTGGTTTTCCCCCACATATGGGGTATTGGCGTACTCAGGAGAAATTGCATAACAACCTTATCTGTCCCATTTTCTCCTTTTACCCTTGTCAAAATAAAAAAAAAGTTTGTAAAAGATCATTTTTGTGGCTAAAAAGTTAAATATTAATTTTTTCCTTCCACGTTGCTTCAGCTCCTGTGAAGCACCTGAAGGGTTAATAAACTTCTTGAATGTGGTTTTGAGTACCTTGAGGGGTGCAGTTTTTAGAATGGTGTCACTTTTTGGTATTTTCTGCTATATAGACCCGTCAAAGTGACTTCAAATGTGAGGTGGTCCCTAAAAAAAAATGGCTTTGTAAATTTTGTTGTAAAAATGAGAAATCACTGGTCAACTTTTAACCCTTATAATTTCCGAACAAAAAAAAATTTTGGTTCCAAAATTGTGCTGATGTAAAGTAGACATGTGGGAAATGTTATTTCTTAACTATTTTGTGTGACATATTTCTCTGTTTTAAGGGAAAAAAAATTCAAAGTTTGAAAATTGCAAAATTTTCAAAATTTTCGCCATATTTGTTTTTTTTCAAAATAAACGCAAGTTATATAGAAGAAATTATACTTCTAACGTGAAGTACAATATGTCACGAGAAAACAATCTCAGAATCGCGAAGATCCGTTGAAGTGTTCCAGAGTTATAACCTCATAAAGAGACAGTGGTCAGAATTGTAAAAATTGGCCCGGTCATTAACGTGCAAACTACCCTTGGGGGTGAAGGGGTTAATTTCATTTACCACCTGCGTAAGCGCTATTGAATGTTGTCATTATTTACTTTAGTTTAATCACCAGCAGCGTTAATTAGATAGCAATGAGCGTGCCGAGCGTTAGCTGGCTGGAAACAGCTAGTATTTTATATTTACCAAGAGCCAGTAACAGGAAAGCTGAGTGTCTAGTTTGCAGTTTTTGAGTTGAGATGGGTGCCATGACCTGTCCATCTGCATCAGAGTTGCGTGGCATGTGTAAAGAGTTTGAGTGATACAGTGTAAGGCGGGATCACACATGCGAGTAAGTCGTCCGACACTCGCATGTGAAATCAGTTCTGGCGCCGGCACTCGGGAGTGGAGCGCGCGGCTGCAAGAACTACATACAGCCGCGCACTCCACTCCCGAGTGCCGGCGCCAGAGCTGGGATTTCACATGCAGTGTCGGACGACTTACTCGCATGTGTGATCTGGCCTAAGTGTTTTGATGTATCTGTGGTTTAAGTGATTTTATTTGTATATTTATGAATTGTTTAAATAAACTTTGGAGTTTTTATGTTAGTCACAGTTCTCTTCTGTGTCTGGGATACTGGATAGCACAGATTTGATAGGCTTTCATGTAAGTTTTAGAGTGGTATGCATGACATTGGGACACAAATTGATAATTGTTATTAAGACTTAGCCATTGTTAATAAAATAAACTCTTGTTTATTTGGAACTATGTACTACAGGTAAACATACACCATAAGATATGGCTTTCCCAAAACCTGTCTGATGACAAATCTACTTTTAGCAGGATGCAGCAGGCCCCCACTAATAAAAGCAGGGACAGCACAGGTGCAAACTACTGATAAAAACAGCCACCCACACACCTGCTAGATCATGGAGGGGTTGGATGCCTAGTAGAAAATAATTTTGCACACAAATAGGGTTTGCATAGAACACCAGTCACACAGGTATGTGCGATGAAAAAGTGTCTGGCTTACAACCTATTGATGATGCCCATAGTATTATCAGGCGGGCTGCCCAGCACTATAATACATGCATCACACAACGACAGACGCCCCAATATACCAAGCCAACAAAAAGAGGCCTGGCTGCATCCTGCAAAAAGTGCGAAAAAAATTAAAGCATATGATAAATGCATTAACCCCTTTCTGACATGGGACGTACTATCCTGTCCATGTGCCCTGGAGCCGTATGACCATGGATGGGATAGTGCGTCATATGCGATCAGCCGCGCTCACGGGGGGAGCGTGGCTGATCACGGCCAGGTGTCAGCTAATTATCACAGCTGACACCCGGCACTATGTGCCAGGAGCGATCACAGACCGCTCCCGGCACTTTAATCCCCGGAACACTGCAATCAAACAAGATCGCAGCGTTCCAGTACCAATAAAAACGTCTACTTGTCCCACAAAAAATAAGACCTCACATGACTCTGTGGGCCAAAGTATGGAAAAATTATAGCTCTCAAAATGTGATGATGCAAAAACTATTATTTGCAATAAAAAGCATCTCTAAGCGAGTGACAGCTGCCAAACATAAAAACCTGCTATAAATAGGAAATCAAACCTCCTTTTATCACCCCTTAGTTAGGGAAAAATAATAAATAAAAAAATGTATTTATTTCCATTTTCCCATTAGTGTTAGGGTTCGGGCTAAAGTTAAGGTTAGGGTTGGGGCTAAAATTAGGGTTAGGGTAGGGCTAAAGTTAGGGTTGGGGCTAAAGTTAGGGTTAGGGTTGGGGCTAGGGTTAGAGTTGGGGCTAAAGTTAGGGTTAGGGTTGGGGCCAAAGTTAGAGTTAGGTTTGGGGCTAAATTTAGGATTAGGGTTGGGATTAGGGTTGTGTTAGGGTTAGGTTTGTGGTTGGGGTTATGGTTAGGGTTGGGATTAGGGTTAGGGGTGTGTTGGGGTTAGGGTTGGAGTTAGAATTGAGGGGTTTCCACTGTTTAGGCACATCAGCACATGAGGGGCTCTGCAAATGCGACATGTCGTCTGATCTCAATTCCAGCCAATTTTGCGTTGAAAAAGTCAAAAGGTGCTCCTTTTCTTCCGAGCTCTGCCATGCACCCAAACAGTAGTTTTCTCCCACATATGGGTTATTAACGTACTCAGGACAAATTGGACAACAACTTTTGTGGTCCAATTTCTCCTGTTACCCTTGTTAAAATAAAAAATTGGGGACTAAAAGATCATGTTTGTGGAAAAAATATGACTTTTTATTTTCACGCTTGGGCGTTATAAACTTTATGAAGCACTTGGGGGTTCAAAGTTCTCACCACACGTCTAAACAAGTTCCTTGGGGGTCTAGTTTCCAAAATGTGGTCACCTGTGGGGGGTTTCCACTGTTCAGGCACATCAGGGGCTCTCCAAACGCGACATGGCGTCCAATCTAAATTCCAGCCAATTTTGCATTGAAAAAGTCAAACGGCGCTCCTTCCCTTCCAAGCTCTGCCATGCGCCTAAACAGTGGTTTTACCCCCACATATGTATCAGCACACTCAGCACAAATTGCACAATAATGTTTGGGAACTTGTTACCCTTGGGAAAATAAAAATTGGGAGTGAAAAGATCATTTCTGGGGAAAATATGTTGTTTTAATTTTACGGCTCTACGTTATAAACTTCTGTGAAGCCATTGGGGGTTCAAAGTGCTCACGACACATCTAGATAAGTTCCTTGGGGGCTTTAATTTCCAAAATGGTGTCATTTGTGGGGGGTTTCCACTGTTCAGGCACATCAGGGTCTCTTCAAACTCAACATGGCGTCCAGCCAATTCTGCATTGAAAAAGTAAAACGACGCTTGTTCCGAGCTCTGCCATGCGCCCAAACAGTGGTTTACCCCCACATATGCGGTATCAGCGTACTCAGGACAGATTGCACAATAACTTTTGAGGTCCTGTCACCCTTGGGAAAATAAAAATTGGGGGGTGAAAAGATAATTTTTGTGAAAATATATGATTTTTTAATTTTACAGCTGCACGTTATAAATTTCTGTGAAGCCCTTGGGGGTTCAAAGTTCTCACCACACATCTAGATAAGTTCCTTGGGGGTCTAGTTTCCAAAATTGTGTCACTTGTGGGGGATTTCCACTGTTTAGGCACATCAGAGGCTTTCCAAACGCGACATGGCGTCTGATCTCAATTCCAGCCAATTTTGCGTTGAAAAAGTCAAACGGCGCTCCTTCCTTTCCGAGCTCTGCCATGCGCTGAAACAGTGGTTCCCTCCCACATATACTCAGGACGAATTGCAAATAACTTTTGGCTCCAATTTCTCCTGTTATTTTTTGGAAAATAAAAAAAATTAGACCTGAAATAATTTTTTTGTGAAAAAAACTTAAATGTTCATTTTTTTTAAGCACTCAAAAAATTCTTCTAAAGCACCTGAAAGGTTAATAAACTTCTTGAATATGGTTTTGAGCACCTTAAGGGGTGCAGTTTTTAGAATGGTGTCACTTTTGGGTATTTTCTATCATATAGACCCCTCAAAGTGACTTCAAATGTGATGTGGTCCCTAAAAAAAGTGTTTTTGTAAACATGAGAAATCGCTGGTCAACTTTTAACCCTTATAACAAAAAAAATTAATTCCAAAATTGTGCTGAAAAGTAAACATGTGGGAAATGTTACTTATTAAGTATTTTGTGTGACATATCTCTGTGATTTAAGGGCATGAAAATTCAAAGTTGGAAAACTTAGAAATTTTCCAAATTTTAACGAAATTTCCGTTATTTTCACAAATAAACGCAAGTCATATCAAAGAAATTTTACCACTATCATGAAGTACAATATGTCACGAGAAAACATTGTCAGAATCACCAGGATCCATAGAAGCGTTCCAGAGTTACTACCTCATAAAGGGACAGTGGTCAGAATTGTAAAAATTGGCCCGGTCATTAACGTGCAAACCACCCGTGGGGATTAAGGGGTTAAATGAGGTATTGGTTAATATTTTGGCCAAAATAGATAAGCTCGAACCCAACGTCAAGGGTCGTCATACTTGCGAGTCTTAACATTAATTTTTATGTACTACAGGTAGTAGGTAGAGCACTTGAAATCTTCATCTGCATGATATGACAGAGGCACAGACATGTGGGCTGTGGACAGTGGCACATAACTTATGAAGAACATTACTGATAAACAACAGATTAAATTAAGAGCCTCCATTTTCCCAGTACAGGGCCACACAGGTCAAAGTGACCACTGCACCCAGTTCTACAAACTGTGAACTGTATAAGGGCACTCTTCCAGCAGCAATTCCTTAACTTACCATGTCCTAGCCTTGCCAGTCTTGTATTCTTTCAATAGAGCTTCCAGGTATGGCAACCAGTAAGACTTGCACTTAAAGTCCCTTCCACTAAGTGCCCCAATTTACCTATTATGAGGAGAAACTGCAATAACGGTAACTTTACACTGATGATAAAGAGTATTACCTTCTGCGAGGTCTGCTTTTCTGGCACACACCCAATATGGCTGACACTGCTGAGATTATCTTCCGTTTCTTCTCTGCAGCTAAACTCCAACTCTCTAAAAAAACAGGAACTGAGGAACTAGTGCCCACTAACTCCTCCCCAACTATGAGTTGGCCATACAGTTAAACCTGTCACCCCGGACTAACAGGAAACTGGAGCCTATATGGAGATAAAACACAATAATAAACAGATCACATTAGATATAATGACAGGGGTCTTCAGAGAGGGTGTTCTGTTATGTTTCGGTAGCTGAGGAGGCAGGAGCAAAAAACCGCATAGGCAGCCTGACACCAGAGAGGTTGGAAGCTAATAGGTTGCAGACCCCTAAACTAACCGCACAACTAGAAGCAGCCATGGAGCGTACCTACGGTGGTCCTAGATGCCTCGGCACAGCTGGAGAGATAGCTATCCCTGAAGATGGAAAGAGGAAAGCTAACTGCCCCGGAGTAGACCCCAAAAGAGTTGGAAGTCCCCAAACATATAATGGCGGTTAGACAAGATGAAAATACGAACACAGACAGAAAATAGATTGAGCAAATGCTGGAGCCCAAAACTGTCTTGATAGGACAGCACAGGAGAGAATACTGTCTGCAACCCAGAAAAACCCTAGGAAAAAACTCCAACACTTCTGAATCCAAAAACACTGAGACCACACGGTCTCGACCACCTATATCAGATCTCTAGTGTGGACACGTAGCTACCCAGCTGTAAAATATCACAAGAACTGAGCAAATGGACAAATACAAAAAACGAACGGAGACCAGAAAAAGCCCCCCAAAGGGGACCCGGCTGAATACAAAAATCAATGAGGGGGTGATAAAAGGGCCTTTCATTTACTATTTTTTTATTTTGATCACTGTGATAGGTTCTATCACAGTGATCAAAATGAACCATTAGGAAAAATTTCTTATTGTTGCTGAGTGCATGCGTCCACCATTTTCTTCCGGAAGAAGACGCCGACAGCTGGGGGACAGGAACGGGGGATGCAAGAGGGTTCAGGGACACTGGAGGTACCGGGGGGGTCTCGGGTGACCCCATTTCTCTTTCCTCTGATGTGCTAGATTATATCAGAGGAGAGAGAAATTTAATGGGAAATCAGACTTTTTTTTACGGTCGCCGTTATTCCGTGAATAACGGTGATTGCAACACTGGGGTTGGTAAAAACGACCCGAATCATGTTCTCCTGGGTCTCAGCTACCCCCGGTAGCTGAGACCCTGGAGAATTTCCAACGCTGGGGGGTGCTATAACTTTATTTCTCAGCACCGTTAAAAAGCAGCGCTGAGGAATAAGTACCCTTAACTGCCCTTTAAAAAGGTCATTAAGGGGTTAAATGTTTAATTTTAAAAGGAGAATTATTTGAGCTTTTTTGTTTTCTATTTTTTTTAAAAAACATTTTTTAACGTTTTACCATACTTAACCCCTTCACTACCAGCCTGTTTTAATCTTCCTGACCAGGCCAAATTTTACAAATCTGACCACTGTCACTTTATGAAGTAATAACTCTGGAACCCTTCAACAGATCACACTGATTCTGAGACTGTTCTTTGGTGACACATTGTACTTCATGGTAGCAGTAAATTTAGTCCAATATTTTTTGCGTTTATTTGTGAAAATAGTGTAATTTTAGAGAAAATTTGGAAAAATTCTCAATTTTTAAAATTTTAATTTGTATGTCTTTAAATCAGAGTGTTATGTCACACAAAATAGTTAATAAATAACATTACCTACATGTCTATTTTTCATCTGCATTATTTTTTAAACATCTTATTGTTGGTTAGGAAGTTAGAAAGGTTAATCAGCAATTTCTCAATATACCAACAACATTTACAAAACCAATTTTTGTAGGCAACCACATCACATTTGAAGTGACTTTGAGGAACCTATATGTCAGAAAATACCCAAAAGTGACACCATTCTAAAAACTGCACCCCTCAAGGTACTCAAAACCACATTTAAGAAGTTTATTAACCCTTCAGGTGCTTCACAGGAATTAAAGCAATGTGGAAGGAAAAAATAAAAAATGTTAGTTTTTCCGTCAAAATGTTGATTTAGCCACAAATGTTGCATTTTCTCAATGGTAACAGAAGGAAACAGACAATGCAATTTGTTGAGAAATTTCTCCTGAGTATGCCAATACCCCATTTGTGGTGTAAAACTACTATTTGGGTGCACGGCAGGGCTTGGAAGGGAAGGAGCAGCATTTGACTTTTAGAGCAAAAAATTCGCTGGAATCGATAGAGGATGCCATGCCGCATTTGGAGAGCCCCAGATGGGCCTAAACATTGGAACCTCCCACAAGTGACTTCATTTTGGAAACTACCCCCTAAAGGAACTTATCTAGAGGTGTGGTGAACACCTTTAACCCACAAGTGCTTCATACAATTTTATAATGTTGAGCCGTAAAAATGAAAAAATAAATTTTTCACTCAAAAATGTTGGTTTTGCCACCAATTTTTCATTTTCACAAGGATAACTGGAGTAAATGGACCATTCATTTTGTTGTGCAATTTCTCATGAGTACACCGATACCCAATATGTGATGAAAAACTACTATTTAGGCGCACGGCAGGGCTCGGAAGGAAAGGAATAACATTTGACTTTTGGAGAGCAAATTTGGCTGGAATAAATAGTCATGCCATGTCACATTTGATGAGCTGTGACATACTAAAGCAGTAGAAACACCCACAAGTGACCTCATTTTGAAACTTCACCTCTTGAGGAATTCTTCTAGGGGTGTAGTGAGCATTTTTAGCCTTCAGGTGATTCACAGAATTGTATAACATTAGGATGAGTAAATAGAAAATTGCCATTTTTCCACTAAAATGTTACTTTGACCCCAAGTTTTTAATTTTCAAGAGGGATAATAGGAGAAAATGAACCATAAAATTAGTTTCGTAATTTCTCCTGAGTATGCCAATACCCCATATGTGGTTGAAATTTTTTTTGAGTCACAGTGCAATGCCAGAAGGGAAGGCACGGCATAGTGGAGTTCTGATTTTGCTGGAATGATTTGCTTGTGCTGTGTCTCGTAGGCAGAGCCCCTAAGGTGCCAGAACAACTGAACTACCCCATACATGACCTCTTTTTACAAACTATACCTCTCAATGAATTGATCTAAGGGTGCAGTGATCATATTGACACCACAAGTGTGTCAAAGAATTTTATACCATTGTGCAATGAAGAAAAAATAATTACCGTATTTTTCGGATTACAAGACGCTCCAGATTATAAGACGCACTCCAAATTTTGAGGAGAAAAATAGGATTTTTTTTTAATAAAATGGTGGTGCTTCTTATAATCCATGCGTCTTATTGCTTACCGGGGGTGGTGGCTGCAGTGAAGTGGGGTCCCAGAGTCGCTGCTGGAGGAGGCAGGAGTGGGGTGATGCTGTAGGCTGGGATGAGGGGGTGTTCCGATGTGCAGCGCGCCACTGCCGGTGTCTGGTGCTGCTGCAGGTGTCCTGTGCTGCTGCAGGTGTCTCGGTGCTGCGGGTGCCTGGCGGTGCTACTGGGGCTCTGCCGACATTTTGTGAAAGGCCAGAGCCCCGCACATGGTTTCCTGTGCGGTGGACTCTGGGAAAATGGCTGCCGGGGGCAGCACATGCGCAGATAGAGATCTCGGCACCAAGATCTCAGGAGATGAGATTTCAGCGCTGAGATCCACGCCCTGCATGTTTGGCGCTTTTAGAGCGCCAATCAACATGCAGGGATTGTGTGCCTCGCACTGTAATGCCACAGCCATGTTGGTTGTGGCATTACAGTGACTGGCTGGCGGCACAAGCGTCATCAGGTCTATATCATGCTTGTCACATTCAGCTCCGGATTCAGCTAGTGTAGGGAAGTTGCTGCAGAGATAGGGTCAGATTTGGGCATTTCAAAGATAGTGTGGGTATACCATAATTGAATACACAAATCCAGCTAAATCAACAGTCCTTCTAAGGACTAATTATGGAGTATAAAGATTGCAGTGCTAGGTAGGCAGGGAGTGTATATACATATCAGTGCAAGGCATGCAGGTACTGTATGTGGGTATATAGATATCACTGCTAGTCAGGCAGGCATTGTATGTGGTATACTTCATTGCATACATCGAGAGGATCTATTCGATTACTGTCTGTTGCTGCTGCCTATTACATATATTGACGGTATATACATAGCCCCAGGTATCAGTGGCCAGGAATAATTTTTGCTGCATCTTAAACCTGATTATTTAATTCAAAATCAATCCATAGCACACTTTTCTTTCTCCATTTGCTTGTTGGGACTGCAGAATACAGCCATATCCTTTTCATGATTTGGAGCCCAGCTGTGCTTGGATTCCTAATCTCCAGAAGGGTGCACTGAAGGTAACCACCACTAGAGGTCCTCTATATACATTCACACACCTTCACCCATCCCTAGAGCCACCAGAGGGAGCTGTTTAGCTATATATAAGGAGGATGAAGACACTGAAGCGAGAGTAGTGTTTCTGTTACCTCAGAGAGTGAGGTTGAGAGAGAGTTGTGAGCGCAGAGAGCGCAGAGAAAGTGTGCAAGCTGGCACACGGAGCAGAGCTCAAAGAGGAGTTCAGCTGTTTAGAGAAAGAATCTGAAGTCTGCAGCTTGAAGCTTAGTTCAAACGTGTGGAGGCTAGTAAAAGTGGAACAGAAACCACTCCAGCCTAGTCAGAACTGAGTCAATTGAGTGCAGCTCAGTGAGCAAGCGTGCCGACGCTTAGAGAGCGGTGAAGGAGAAGAAGAAGCAGCCCACCATCTGCCAGTGTGTGATAGTGTGAGGGCCCGAGTAGGACGAAAGGCGAGTGGAAAGCAAGTGAGGGATAGAGGAGCCTAAACAGCTCATCCCCATCATTACAAGCGGACACCGGGTCCGAGCTTACTGGAATCTTCACAACCAGTAGGAAAAACCGGAGACCCTGCGGGACTACAAGTCGCAGGAGCCCATAAGTGTTGATACGTAACTGGGTCACGAAGACAGGAAGTCTGGCTGGATCCGCCATTAAAGACTGTGTTCTTTCAAGAGAAGGCCCTACCACAAGGTCAGCCGGGCGTAGAGTTGGAGACAGACTCAGACCTAGTTTCACACAGGTCAGAGACTCACATTATAGAAGTAAGGAAGCCCTACACCTACTCAGGGGAGAAAACTGGATGTGCACCCTTCACCCTGCATTGCCCCGGGACATGCCTGCAATAACATCTTCAGTAAAGGTACAGAAAGAGACTTCTGTGTGTGTGTCCATCTTATTACTTCTACTGTCGGATTCTCCTCCGTCCTGCACCCCTACACACTATATCTACCCTGAAGGACCCAGCCTTACCTGTGGAAGGCTTAACACCTTGCTGCCCAATACCAACCCTTCAGCGGATCTACATAGCAGCGCTGGTCACACTGACCAGGCACCACAGGTGGCGTCACGAACATCCTACAAACCTTTAATCCCCTGTAAATATCCCCTTTTTGAGGTGAGTCGCAGGGCCACGGACCGAGCTGCAGCTACCGTGACATCCCCCATAGAAGTGAACGGGCTCAGTGCCGAGTACCTCACAGCCCTGGCGGGCGACTCATCTATCTGGCGTCCCCGAACAGGATTCTGAAGCTCGCTATAAGCGATTCTGTGTGCCTGAATTGACTGTTTTGTGCAAAAAGACTAATTGCTACTTTTGTGACTTTGCCGCCATTTGCCGCCATGTTCGCGCCCTGAGGCGCTGGTGAAGAAGAGAGGTGTGAATTTGTGAGCGTACCCCCCGTGGCGCGAAAATTATGGCCGCCCTGTCTAAGTGTTTCTACAACATCAGATCATGCCCCACTGCAAAAGAGATCCGCCTACTGGTCCCAAATGGAGTGAAGAGGAGGAAAAGAAAACCCCGCCTCTGTACCAAAGAACGGGACCCGCCGGATGGAGAAGGGACGGATGACCTGATAAAGATGGCTGCTGGTGGTGAGCTGTCGCGGGAGAGAATGGAGGAGCTCACCCTCTCCCAGCATGAAGGAGAACTACCCACCGCCGAGCCGCTTAAGGAGTCTGCACCTGTCGGCACCCTCTCCAGCGATGAAGCGGATGCAGCGCTGGAGGACCTGGCCCGGCACCAGGCAGAAGTGGAGCGGATGGAACAGAGCTGGAGGGCCCAGACGCTGCGGCTGCAGCAGAGCCGATCGCTCGGCCCACCTGTGATCCCGGCATCAGAAGTCGCCCAAGGAGCGAGTCCCGTCGCAGACGCCGCCGCTGTGTTACCTGTCCCCACAGAAGAATCAGCGGAGGAATTCCTGCCAACGCCGCCTGCACCAGATCTGTGCACGCTGCCAGCATCGCCAGAGGAAGACAGGCCCTGCGGCTTGGAGAACCGGGACGAGCCAGCTTCCCAACCAGGATCCGAGACGGCTCCCGCACCTGTATTTGCCGAGCGCCGCCTGTCCCAGCAGCGTCACCAGGAGCAGCATGATCAAGGTACTGTGCAGGGGCTGCGGCGGCAGGGGGCTGGACATGATCTGGTAGCAAAAGCCATCAGGCGACATAGGACCCTGGTGGAACCCCTGACACCAGCCCAGTGTGCACCAGCCATACGGACACAAGCGGTGGAGTCAATGACCCTGGTGCTAGGCACTGTGCCCATGGACAGGAACGGCCCTGTGCGAGCACAGCCACCAGGTGTCGCCCCAGCTAAGTAAATGTATAACCTGGACAGGGTCCACATTAACTGTAAATAGTTTTCTGTGTGATTTCATGCTTTGATCAATAGTATTTTTGCATATGTTTTTCTAATATGTTTTCGTATCTGAACTGTGTGGCTGAGGACTCTGCCAGCCCAAAAACTTTCCTCTGTATATAGTTAGCACTTCGGTGCCCCATCTTGGTTTTACGTAAACCAGTGCTACCTCAGAACTCAAAACCCGTTTGGTGTGGCCGAAAGTGAGGTCTGCTACAGAAAAGTCTTGCAGCTCACCCAGGACCACCGTTGGAGGTTTGGAGCGGGTTCTCCACAAGTACATGTTTACTTGAACTGTGAAGCTTCTGATATTTGCACTTTACTTGATGTTGATATTAAAAGTTTTATTTATGTATTTATGCAACCGTTAAAGATCCTCACCTCCCGTAAGGGAAGAGTTAATGTTTTATTCAAAAATGTTTTTTTCTTTCAGCCCGGGAGTGCTGAGTTTTACCAGGGGGGGATGTGGAGCCAGCTGTGCTTGGATTCCTAATCTCCAGAAGGGTGCACTGAAGGTAACCACCACTAGAGGTCCTATATACATTAAACTCACACCTAGAAAGAGGACTTTTAGCTAAATAAGAGGTGAAGACACTAGCCAGAGCTTACTCAGAGAGTGAGGTTGAAAGAGTTGAGCAAGACCAGAAATGTCAGCGGCACAGGAGGGAAGCTCAAAGAGTTCAGCTGATTTGAGGATTGAATCTCAGTTGAAGTGGTTAAACGTGTACTAGTGTGAAAACCACTCAGCGCTAGTCAGCTGAGTAATTCAGTGCTCATGACAACATCCACTAGAGACGTGAAGAGGAGAAGAAAGCCCACATTCAGTGTTGATAGTTAGGGATGGGCAGGCGATGGAAAGCAGTGAGTGCTCGCTCATCCCATCATTAAAGCCCGGTCGACTTACTGGAATGCTTCACACCATAGGCGAGCCTGGGGACTGTTATGATTTGGTAGCTGAGGAGATGCAGTCAAAAACGGCAATACACCAGAGAGTTGGAATCTACTGGATTGCAGTACCCTGACTAACCACCACAACTAAAGCAGCCGTGGAGCGTTCCTACGTTGGTCCTAGAGCCTCATCACAGCCTGAGAGGTAACTACACCTAAAGATAGAAAGAGGAAAGCTATCTGCCCGGAGCAGACCCCAAAGAACATAGAAGCCCCCAAACATGTAATGGCGGTTAGACAAGAGGAAATACAGACACAGAAGAAAATAGTATGAGCAAACATTGGGGCCCAATCTTAGAAGAAAAGGATAGGAAGGATACTTACTGCAATCCAAAAAAACCCCTAAAAAAACCAACGCTACTAATTGCAAAACACCTGAGATCACACGACCTCTACCACCTAAATTAGTTCTCTGGTGTAACAAAACTAAGCCGCAGCCACTGAAAAAACTGGAAAAGGCAAATGGAACAAATAACAGTGGCTCCAGAGGAACTGAGAGGAGCCCAAGCCCCCCGGGGCGGGGGGGAAACCTGGCTAACCTCACAGAAATGCAGAGAAAATGCAAATGGTAAGCACAAAAACAAAAAACAGAAATATCTTATCTGAGAGCAGGAAAAGAGGCAAGACTCAGCAAGCTTCCAAGAGAACCAGAAACAACGTTGAGACAAGAACAATTGATCACCGGCAACCATGATGGAGGGAACCTCCCTTATATCAGCAGTCCGTGATTCCTGATTGCCAATCCTCATTGAATGGTTCAGTACTGTTTGTAACCACCAGAGGGCGCTTCTGCTCAGAATTAATTTCTAACACATTCACAACAGACTACAAGTCGCAGGAGCCCATAAGTGTTGATACGTAACTGGGTCAGGAAGACAGGAGTCTGGCTGGATCCGCCATTAAAGACTGTGTTCTTTCAAGAGAAGGCCCTACCACAAGGTCAGCCAGACTGTTATGTTTCGGTAGCTGAGGAGTGCAGGTAAAAAGGCAATACACCAGAGCAGTTGGAATCTATGGATTGCAGTACCCTGACTAACCACCACAACTAGAGGCAGCCGTGGAGCGTTCCTAGTTGGTCTAGATGCCTCGTCACAGCCTGAGAAACTAACTACACCTAAAGATAGAAATAGGAAGCTATCTGCCCCGGAGCAGAACCCAAAGATAATAGAAAGCCCCCAAAATGTAATGGCGGTTAGACAAGAGGAAATACTGACACAGAAAGAAATAGAATGAGCAAACGCTGGGGCCCAAACTATCTAAATAGAAAAGGACAGGAAGGGTACTTACTGCAATCCCAGAAACCCTGAAAAACACCAACTCTACTAATTTCAAAATCACCTGAGATCACACGACCTCTACCACCTAAATTAGTTCTCTGGTGTAACAAAACTAAGCCACAGCCACTGAAAAAACTGGAAAAGGCAATGGACAAATAACAGTGGCTCCAGAGGAACTGAGAGGAGCCCAAGCCCCCCGGGCGGGGGGGGGGAAACCTGGCTAACCTCACAGAAATGCAGAGAAAAATGCAAATGGTAAGCACAAAAACAAAAAACAGAAAATATCTTATCTGAGAGCAGGAAAAGAGGCAAGACTCAGCAAGCTTCCAAGAGAACCAGAAAACAACGTTGAGACAAGAACAATTGATCACCGGCAACCATGATGGGAGGGAACCTCCCTTATATCCAGCCAGTCCGTGATTCCTGATTGCCAATCCTCATTGAATGGTTCAGTACTGTTTGTAACCACCAGAGGGCGCTTCTGCTCAGAATTAATTTCTAACACATTCACAACAGACTACAAGTCGCAGGAGCCCATAAGTGTTGATACGTAACTGGGTCAGGAAGACAGGAGTCTGGCTGGATCCGCCATTAAAGACTGTGTTCTTTCAAGAGAAGGCCCTACCACAAGGTCAGCCAGACTGTTATGTTTCGGTAGCTGAGGAGTGCAGGTAAAAAAGGCAATACACCAGAGCAGTTGGAATCTATGGGATTGCAGTACCCTGACTAACCACCACAACTAGAGGCAGCCGTGGAGCGTTCCTACGTTGGTCCTAGATGCCTCGTCACAGCCTGAGAAACTAACTACACCTAAAGATAGAAATAGGAAAGCTATCTGCCCCGGAGCAGAACCCCAAAGATAATAGAAAGCCCCCAAACATGTAATGGCGGTTAGACAAGAGGAAATACTGACACAGAAAGAAAATAGAATGAGCAAACGCTGGGGCCCAAACTATCTAAATAGAAAAGGACAGGAAGGGTACTTACTGCAATCCCAGAAAACCCTGAAAAACACCAACTCTACTAATTTCAAAATCACCTGAGATCACACGACCTCTACCACCTAAATTAGTTCTCTGGTGTAACAAAACTAAGCCACAGCCACTGAAAAAACTGGAAAAGGCAAATGGACAAATAACAGTGGCTCCAGAGGAACTGAGAGGAGCCCAAGCCCCCCGGGCGGGGGGGGGAAACCTGGCTAACCTCACAGAAATGCAGAGAAAAATGCAAATGGTAAGCACAAAAACAAAAAACAGAAAATATCTTATCTGAGAGCAGGAAAAGGGCAAGACTCAGCAAGCTTCCAAGAGAACCAGAAAACAACGTTGAGACAAGAACAATTGATCACCGGCAACCATGATGGGAGGGAACCTCCCTTATATCCAGCCAGTCCGTGATTCCTGATTGCCAATCCTCATTGAATGGTTCAGTACTGTTTGTAACCACCAGAGGGCGCTTCTGCTCAGAATTAATTTCTAACACATTCACAACAGACTACAAGTCGCAGGAGCCCATAAGTGTTGATACGTAACTGGGTCAGGAAGACAGGAGTCTGGCTGGATCCGCCATTAAAGACTGTGTTCTTTCAAGAGAAGGCCCTACCACAAGGTCAGCCAGACTGTTATGTTTCGGTAGCTGAGGAGTGCAGGTAAAAAAGGCAATACACCAGAGCAGTTGGAATCTATGGGATTGCAGTACCCTGACTAACCACCACAACTAGAGGCAGCCGTGGAGCGTTCCTACGTTGGTCCTAGATGCCTCGTCACAGCCTGAGAAACTAACTACACCTAAAGATAGAAATAGGAAAGCTATCTGCCCCGGAGCAGAACCCCAAAGATAATAGAAAGCCCCCAAACATGTAATGGCGGTTAGACAAGAGGAAATACTGACACAGAAAGAAAATAGAATGAGCAAACGCTGGGGCCCAAACTATCTAAATAGAAAAGGACAGGAAGGGTACTTACTGCAATCCCAGAAAACCCTGAAAAACACCAACTCTACTAATTTCAAAATCACCTGAGATCACACGACCTCTACCACCTAAATTAGCTCTCTGGTGTAACAAAATCAAAACAGCAGCCACTGAAAAAACTGGAAAAAGCAAAAGAACAAAACTCAGTGGCTGAACTAAACTGAGAAGGCAGAAGCCCCCGGAGGGGACCCAGAAGGCCCCCAAAGAAGTGCAGGACAAAATGCAAAAATATAGCAACAACACAAAAGAAGAAAAATTCTTATCTGGTAGCAGGAGATGCAGACACGACACAGCAGGCTACAAGGGAAACTGGAATGAAGGATTCAGACCAGAACAATTGATCACCGGCAACCCTGATGGGAAAATGACTCCCTTATATAAGACCAATCAGTAACACCTGATTCCCAGTCCTCACAATCTTCACTAGTACCGCTTGTAACCACCAGAGGGAGCCTCTGCTCAGAACTCATCTCAAACCCATTCACAACACAGGCGTAGAGTTGGAGACAGACTCAGACCTAGTTTCACACAGGTCAGAGACTCACATTATAGAAGTAAGGAGGCCCTACACCTACTCAGGGGAGGAAACTGGATGTGCACCCTTCACCCTGCAGTGCCCCGGGACGTGCCTGCAATAACATCTTCAGTAAAGGTACAGAAAGAGACTTCTGTGTGTGTGTCCATCTTATTACTTCTACTGTCGGATTCTCCTCCGTCCTGCACCCCTACACACTATATCTACCCTGAAGGACCCAGCCTTATCTGTGGAAGGCTTAACACCTTGCTGCCGAATACCAACCCTTCAGCGGATCTACAGTCATGGCCAAATGTTTTGAGAATGACACAAGTACTAATTTTTACAAAGTCTACAGCTTCACTTTTTCTAATGGCAATTTGAATATACTCCAGAATGTTATAAAGAGTGATGAGCTTAACAGCAATTACTTGCAAAGTCAATATTTGGCTAGAAAATGAACTTTATCCCCCAAAACACATTTCAACATCTTTGCAGCCCTGCCTTAAAAGGACCAGCTAACCTCTTTTCAGTGATTGCTCCATTAACACATGTGTGGGTGTCGATGAGGACATGGCTGGAGATCAATCTGTCATGATTAAGTAAGAATGACACCACTGGACACATTAAAAGGAGGCTGGTGTTTGGCATCATTGTTTCTCTTCTGTTAACCATGGTTATCTCTAAAGGAACACGTGCAGTCATCGTGGAATGCACAATAATGGCCTAACAGGGAAGAGTATCGCAGCTAGAAAGATTGCACCTCAGTCAACAATCTATCGCATCATCAAGAACTTCAAGGAGAGAGGTTCCATTGTTGCCAAAAAGGCTCCAGGGCACCCAAGAAAGACCAGCAAGTGCCAGGACCGTCTCTTAAAAGTGTTTCAGCTGCAGGATCGGGCTACCAGCAGTGCAGAGCTTGCTCAGGAATGGCAGCAGGCAGGTGTGAGTGCATCTGCACGCACTGTGAGGCGGAGACTCTTGGAGCAAGGCCTGGTCTCAAGGAGGGCAGCAAAGAAGCCACTTCTCTCCAGAAAAAAACATCATGGACAGACTGATATTCTGCAAAAGGTACAGGCAGTGGACTGCTGAGGACTGGGGTAATATTATTTTCTCAGATGATTGCCCTTTTCGATTGTTTGGGACATCAGGAAAACGCCTCATTAGGAGAAGACAAGGTGAGCGCTACCACCAGTCTTGTCTCATGCCAACTGTTAAGCATCCTGAAACCATTCATGTGTGGGGTTGCTTCTCAGCCAAGGGAATCGGCTCTCTCACAGTCTTGCCTAAAAACACAGCCATGAATAAAGAATGGTACCAGAATGTCCTCCAAGAGCAACTTCTCCCAACCCTCCAAGAGCAGTTTGGTGATCAACAATGCTTTTTCCAGTATGATGGAGCACCTTGCCATAAAGCAAAGGTGATAACTAAATGGCTCAGGGAACAAAACATAGAGATTTTGGGTCCATGGCCTGGAAACTCCCCAGATCTTAATCCCATTGAGAACTTGTGGTCAATCATCAAGAGACGGGTGGACAAACAAAAACCTAAAAATTCTGACAAAATGAAAGCATTGATTGTGCAAGAATGGACTGCTATCAGTCAGGATTTGGTCCAGAAGTTGATTGAGAGCATGCCAGGGAGAATTTCAGAGGTCCTGAAGAAGAAGGGTCAACACTGCAAATATTGACTTGCTGCATTAACTCATTCTAACTGTCAATATAAGCTTTTGTTACTCATATGTTTGCAATTATTATATTTCTGTCTGTGATAAAAACATCTGTCAAACACACATGAAAACCAGAGGGCAGCAGATCATGTGAAAATATAATATTTGTGCATTCTCAAAACTTTTGGCCATGACTGTACATAGCAGCTCTGGTCACACTGACCAGGCACCACAGGTGGTGTCACGAACATCCTACAAACCTTTAATCCCCTGTAAATATCCCCTTTTTGAGGTGAGTCGCAGGGCCATGGACCGAGCTGCAGCTACCGTGACATCCCCCATAGAAGTGAACGGTCTCGGTGCCAAGTACCCCACAGCCCTGGCGGGCGACTCAATTGTACAGCGTGAAAATCCAGCTACTTTAAATGAGTTTCTGTCCCAGCGATCACATCTGAGTATGCAGAAAATTCAGCTATTTTTGTGGTACTGTAAAAAATTTTTGAGTGTTTTTTCATGACACCATTTTGCTGCCAAAAAATATTTAGATAGAGGGCAGATATTTTACACTGGGTTTTGTCCGCCACACGCATCGCATATAATTTCGCTCAAATTTGTGCCATTTCAGGCCTCCATAGCATTGATTTTGTTGTGTCTTAGCCTGCTTATTAGTAGGTAAATGATGTGCACACTGTTTAATCAATAGTTGGTGCTGGCTGAGCCAAGTAACCACTAGTAGAGAAAAGCAGCCGCACTCAAAGTTGATTGTGAAGCAAAATAAGTTCCATTTATTACAACAAAATTATAGACAGGAGCCACAATTTGTGTAGTGTGAAGTAGAACGGACAACAAATGTTGGGGTTAACGTTTCGACCGAAAAAAGGTCTTTCTCAAAACCTCACTTGAGATGCAGGGTATAAGGAAGGAAGTTAGAAGGGAACAAAGTCCCGTATAGGCTGTGGTGAGAAGCAAAAAGGAGCGATCCGTTCAGTGGCTGCAGCCACTGAACGGATCGCTCCTTTTTGCTTCTCACCACAGCCTATACGGGACTTTGTTCCCTTCTAACTTCCTTCCTTATACAGGCCACATATTTTACAGTGTGGTACCTCTGTCACACACCTCATCTATCAGTGGGCTACAAATTGTGACATTTCAGGCTTCCATTCAACTGTTTTTGCTGTGTGTTACCTTAGTTCTTGATGGTATTTTGCTGTAAAAAAATAAAAATACAGGCCACATATTTTACAGTGTGGTATCTCCGTCACATGCCTCATCTATCTGTGGGTTAAAAATTGTGGCAATTTAGGCCTACATTGGACTGTTTTTGTTGTGTGCTACCCTAGTTAGTGACACTATTTTGCTTTAAAAAAAATACAGGCCACATATTTTACCGTGTGGTATCTCGTCACATGTCTCATCTATCTGTGGGCTACAAATTGTGGCATTTCAGGCCTCCATTCAACTGTTTTTGCTGTGTGTTAACCTAGCTCTTGACAATATTTTGCTGTAAAAAATAAAAATACAGGCCACATATTTTACAGTGTGGTATCTCCGTCACACGCCTCATCTATCTGTGGGCTAATAATTGTGGCATTTCAGGCCTGCATTTTACTGTTTTTGCTGTGTGCTACCCTAGTTAGTGACACTATCTTGCTGTAAAACAAAAAATACAGGCCACATATTTTACAGTGTGATATCTCTGTCACGCAACTCATCTATCTGTGGGCTACAAATTGTGGCAATTCAGGCCTCCATTCAACTGTTTTTGCTGTGTGTTACACTAGTTCTTGACAGTATTTTGCTATAGAAAATAAAAATATAGGCCACATATTTTACAGTGTGATATCTGTCACACGCCTCATCTATCAGTGGGCTACAAATTGTGGCATTTGAGGGCTCCACAAACATGGTGAGCGGCGATGACGCCATAATTAACGTCACCAGCCCACTTCTCTGTGTTCTGAAATGCTCTCTGCTCACAATCAAAGAGGATGCATTGCAGGCGGAGATTGATGAGACGGAGAAAGAACCATACAAGGTGATTACACACAGCCCAGCCTCATCGCAACGTGGATTGGGTGACACTGAGGAAGAGAAGGACGATGAAGAACAGGAGCTACTTTCATGCACTCTAGCTAGTACTACAAGCTCAACTGTCATACTGTCTCTTCAGCGTGGATGGCCTGAGGACAGGGAGGAGGAGGAGGAGAGCATGTTCAGTCATCCTTTTGCTGAGGACACAGAAGTCTTTCCTGTTAGCAGCCTGGCACACAGAAGTCTTGCCTGTTAGCAGTCTGTCACACATGGCTGAGCTTAAGTTGTGCTGCCTTTCCCATGACCCTCGCGTTCTCAAAATTTTGGGTGTCAGTAATTATTGGTTGGTGACCCTTCTAGACCCACGCTACAAGGAGAACTTTCTATCTTTTATTCCAGAGGCAGACAGGTCTACTAAAATGGTGCAGTACCAGAGGGCCCTTGTTGCGGAATTATTAAAAAAATTCCCATCTGAAAATGCTGGCGGCAGAGGTCACAGTTCGTTGGACAACCAAGGAGTACAGGCGAGAGAGATACAACTCCAATCCAGCACAGGCAGGGGAATACTGGCAAAGTTCTGGGAGAGTTTTCTCAGACCCTGCCATTTCACAGGCCCTGAGGCGTGTGGTACTTTCACAAGGAGTGCAAAGTTTTGGAAGATGCTGAGGGAGTACCTTGCTGACCGTACCAAGTCCTCTGTGATTCCTCTGTGCCTTATAATTATTTTGTATCGAAGCTGGACACGTGGCATGAACTGGCTCTGTACGCCTTGCAGGTCCTGGCCTGCTCTGCCGCTAACATTTTGTCACAGCGGGTATTTAGTGCCGCTGCTGTAATTCTAACTGATAAGCACATCCTCCTGTCAACTGAAAATGCTGACAGGCTGACTCTTATAAAAATGAACAAGGGTTGGATTGGGCTAGACTTCTGTACACCACCGAATGATAGCAATGAAACATAAACTGTAATCCAGTGTCTTTTTTAGTAACTCTATTACCATGCACCTCTTCACACCCACACATGGGTATTCGCTTCCTGATTTCGCCTATTTGCTCGTCCTCCTCCTCATCCTCATCATCCAGCACCACTAGACCACCATGGTGACCGTGGTCTGTGATGCAACTGCCACATTATTGTGAAAGGATATTTTTTATGCCAGTAAAAAAAATGTTTACACATTATGTTGATGTGTACCCTCAGGTGGAAATGTTTGTCAGCCCATACACTTAGTGTATGGGCATTACAAGTATAGGAGACCCGCTCCTTTAAATTGGGCAAAGATTTTTAGGAGGCCATCGTCCAAGTCTCTTCAGACACCACAACTAGATCACCAGGGTGAACCTGTTCCGTGATGTAACAGCCACGTTATTGTTTGCAAAGGGGTGTTTTTTGCTTCAGCAGAGTTCACCTATCGTTTCTTGTGTCTCCCCCCTCTAATGAGGACTCTAAATAAATATAAATTTAAAAAAAATTATAGGGTTGTACAGGAAGAGCTAATAGATAGTAATGGTATGGCACTGCGCCCTACCAACACTAGAGTTATTTTTTTTAATTACCAGCATTAAATAAAAATGTTTAAATGCAGATGAAGTTGATAGAAAACCATCTGTGTCATACTAGCATTCCTCTGTATACATCTCAGTATTTAGATCACTATTAGCGTGATCTATTTCCCTTCAACATTTTTCTGTATTCAGATCACAGATATTACAACATGCTTTAGCCACAGGGCAATAAGTATTGCCTACGATTGAACAGCTCTGGTTGACATTTTTACAGTGTGAAACATTAATTAGGCATAAAAAATGTATTTGTCTAGAACACAGTCGGTGGACACTTAGTAATTCCCCCCCATTTAGTGGAATATGAAGGTCTTGAGATCCATTTGTAGGAATCCAGATATTAAAACTACAAAGCAACAGAGATTATCTTTTAAGTAGAAACAGATTATTGAAGAAATTTAAACAAGTTATTTAACATTTATTTAGCCTCCCTTGACAGAACAGTAGAACCATAATCGTGCTGTGTCAGAATACTTGAGCAAGGGGAAAACGGAAATTCTTGATGCAATAACGCAACTGCCCCACAATGAAGGTGAACTGTACTACAAAGCTGGGAACAGGATTAATTGTCCAATGTCTGATGCCAGACTCCTTCAAATATCAACTGCCTTCTGGTGATCATCAGCGCTAAACAAAAACCAAGAAGAAAAATTAAGTTTTTTTTTTAAATGAGTCTCTGGGCCCATATGTGAATTGCGAATCTCTCTTATTACATTCTCCAATTTGTGTTGTGTCATCAGAGCTTAATCTTAAATGCAGGTGGTTGGATGACTGATGATGACCCTGAGTATTTAAAGAGTGCTTTTAAGATTGTATCAGGATCAACTTCAGTTGGAGGATTTTAAGCAACACTGGAGGAGGAGGAGGAGGTTATGTTTCTTCTAGATTTACCTTCCTTCTTTGATGGGGTGTCACTTAATCTTAGAAGTATGGGCTGGTCTGATGTTATCACACTATCTGTAATGTATGTAGTACAGTTCATATAGCGTCTTGTGCTTGGGTGCGATGAAAATACATGAGACACAGGTTTGATATAGAAAGTCTTGTATTACTTCATACAAGTTGGCAAAAATAGTCACACAGTTTGCAGACACAGAAGCAGGAGACACAGCAGGCCAGAGTAATCTAAGCTCAGCAATCACTCTCCACAACAGGTTCAGGATCTTCTTCTCTGTTACCGTAAGTCCATGCAAACGTGGGTCTTTCAAAGAGCAGGGTTCAGAGTCCACAAGTGCTTCAGAGTTCCTCAGTAGGAATAGCTGGAGTACAAGGTCCAAGGCTTTAGGAGTCAGGTCACAGGTTCACTGCAGGCTAGATTCTGAAGCACTGATTGCTCAGCTGTGGCTGCTTAAGAAGCAAAAGGAGAGAATCAGGGCGGGAACATGCAAGCTGGAAACTCCATTTTGACTGAGGGCAAGATAGCTGCAGCAAGACAGAAAGTAAAATGGCTGACGAACAAACTGAGTTTCAGGAACATGTACACAGAACCTTACATTACTCCCCCTTAGGGACAGCCTCCGGATGAACTCAGGCCAGGCTTGTGTGTGTACCTCTGATGAAACTGACGGAGCAAGCGAGGAGCATTAACGTTATTGACTGGTTCCCATGAGTTGTCCTCCACTGGGTAGCCCTGCCATTTAATCAGATATTGTAACTGATTTCTATACAACCTGGAATCTAAAATCCTTTCCACCACAAATTCTTCCTGATCATCGACTAGCACTGGGTCAGAGCAAGGAGAAGAACGTCCAGGAAACGTATTGGGTGTCGCAGCCTTTAGTAGGGATACATGAAAGACAGGGTGAATTCTCATAGTTCTGGGCAGTTGAAGACGACAAGCAACGGCACTTATAATTTTACTGATTTTATAGGGTCCAATGTACTTATGTTCCAACTTAGACGATGGAATCCTTAACTTAAGATTTCTGGTTGACAGCCAGACCAAGTCTCCTACCTTGAAAGCTGGTGCAGGTTTACGAAATTTATCTGCTGCTTTCTTGTACCTTTCCTGAGCCGATTCCAGATTCTCCTTTAGAAGATCCATATTCTTCTGTAAAGACGTGATTCTTTCAGCCACTGCTGGTAAAGGCGTTTCTATGGGAAATCGTGGTAGAATGTTAGGATGATAACCTAGATTAGAGTAAAAAGGAGACTGCTTAGTGGAGGCACTCTGAGAGTTGTTATACGAGAACTCAGCTAATGGAAGTAGATCCACCCAATCATCCTGTAGGTGGCAGATAAAGCAGCGGAGATACTGCTCTAGGGTTTGATTGGTTCGTTCGGTCTGTCCATTAGTCTGGGGATGAAAAACAGAAGAAAGGTTTACTTTAATGTCCAATGCTGCACAGAAATTTTGCCAAAACCTAGAAGTGAATTGCACCCCTCGATCCGAAATAACCTCATCCGGTACTCCATGTAAGCGAAACACATCTTTAATCATCAAATCTGATGTCTGTTTTGCAGTGGGTAAGCCGACACAAGGGATAAAATGAGCTGCCTTTGTTAGACGGTCAACCACCACTAGAATGGTGTTCTTCCCTTGAGAGGTTGGTAACTCCACAATGAAGTCCATAGAAATGGATCCCCACGGGCGGGACGGGGTGGGAAGAGGCTGTAACAGACCAGTTGGTGAGGAGCGAGGTGTTTTGCATCTTGCACAGACTTCACATGAAGTGACATAGTTTAAAACATCCTTCCTGCAAGTGGGCCACCAAAAGAAACGAGAGAGAAATTCCTGTGTCTTTAGAATTCCTCTATGCCCAGCTATCTTGGAATCGTGAATGAGTTGCAATACTCTCAATCTGACTGTTTCAGGAATATACAGGCGTTGTCCCTGAATCCACACACCATTCTTAAAGACAAGACTTACGTCCCTTGGGGGTTGTGCCAAAAAGGAATCCGCATGGTATGCTTCCTTGATGTCCTTAAGTAGGTCTTGATTATGAATTACTCCTAGGAATCTAGAGTCAGGAAGAATAGTCTTAGGAGGAGTAATTGGACGTGTCTCTGCTGAGTAAATCCTAGAGAGTGCATCAGCCTTTCCATTGCGCGATCCTGGTCTATAAGAAATGATAAAATTAAATTGGTTTAAGAAAAGATTCCAGCGAGCCTGGCGAGGAGTCAGGCACTTAGCCGACCTGATAAACTCAAGGTTACGATGGTCTGTCAGGACGACTATTTGCTGTGCAGCTCCCTGAAGAAGGTGTCTCCATTCTTTGAAGGCGGCAATAATGGCCAACAACTCTCTATTGCCCACATCGTAGTTCCTCTCAGCCGAAGACAACTGCTGGGAAAAGAAGGCACAGGGATGCAAGACATTCTTCTCACCTGTTCTCTGAGAGAGTATAGCTCCAACGGCACAGTCTGAAGCATCCACCTCTATTATGAAGGCAAGCTCGGGGTTGGGATGTACTAGGATAGGTGCAGTGGTAAATTTATCTTTTAGACGGGAAAATGCTTCCTGGGCTTGGGGAGTCCAGGAGAACCTAGACTCTTTCCGGGTAAGTTGGGTGATAGGTGACACTACCTCAGAGAAATTTCTAATGAAACGTCTATAGAAGTTGGCAAACCCGATGAAGCGCTGTACCTCCTTCACATTTCTAGGACTTGGCCAATCCTTGATGGCTTGGGTTTTGCTTCCATCCATACTAATTCCTTGTGTAGACAGTACATACCCCAGAAATTGAATTTCGGTCCTATGGAATTCACACTTTTCAAGTTTGATGTAAAGATGATTTTGTCTTAGACGTTCCAAGACCATTCTCACATGTCCATGATGTTCCTCTGTGGAGTTAGAAAAAATTAGAATATCATCCAAATAAATTACCACGAATGTATCTAGGAGATCCCTGAAGATGTCATTCACCAAGTGTTGGAAAGTGGCTGGGGCGGTACTCAGACCAAAAGGCATAACTAGATATTCAAAGTGTCCATAGCGTGACCTGAATGCAGTCTTCCATTCATCCCCAGGTCTAATACGGACTAAGTTATAGGCCCCACGAAGATCTAGTTTAGAGAAAATTTTGGCATGTCGCACTCTCTCCAATAACTCAGGGATTAAAGGCAATGGATAACGGTTTCTAATAGTAACCTTATTGAGTTCCCTATAGTCTACGCATGGTCTCAGAGATCCATCTTTCTTCTTTACAAAGAAGATGGGTGCACCTGCAGGAGATGAAGAGGGGCGTATGAAGCCCTTGGCTAGATTTTCGTCTATGTAATCCTTTAAAGCCTTTAGCTCGGGCCCCGCCAGGGGGTAGATCTTACCAAAAGGTATCTCTGCTCCAGGCAATAATTCAATTGGACAATCATATGGACGGTGAGGAGGAAGCTGGTCAGCGTTCTTCTTGTCACATAAATCCACATAGTCCTGGTATACAGCTGGCAGTTCAGGGACTGACATGGTTCCTTTAGGAACAGAGCAAGCTGAAACTTTTGGACTCATCTGTTTCTCTGGAAAGTGTAATTCCTTGGTCTCCCAGTTAATGGTAGGATTCTGATCCTGCAGCCATGGTAGCCCTAGAATAATGGGAAAGTGGGGAGAAGAGATAAGCATAAAGGACAGTTTCTCTTGATGATCTTTACCCATAAGAACCCTCAAAGGCTCTGTTTCCTGATCCACTGGTCCAGAGGTCAGCAGGGAGCCATCCACAGTTTCCATCTGTACTGGAGTAGCCTTCTTCACTGAACGTATCCCCTGTTTCAGAGCAAAGGAGACATCCATAAAATTTCCACTTGCCCCTGAGTCGATCATAGCAGAGCTAGACACCCAAGCTGAGTCAACCCAGAGTTTGATGGAAAGAAAGCAATGAGAATTGTTTTTCTTACAACTCAGCTGGGACACCGCTGAGGAAACTTGAAAAATGGCAGCGTTTACACAGTCAACGTCCTCAGAGGTAACGGAGTTTAAGTCCGAGAAATCAAGATCTGTTGCTGCAGATCTCTCTGGAGCCTGAGGCTCGGACCTGACAGATCCCCTCTCGCAACACTCACAATGAATGAGTGCTGCAGTAGTCTTATGAGAACGGCTGGGGCAGTTTATAATGAAGTGCCCTGACTTACCACAATAGAAACATAGATTCTCCTTAAAACGATGTTCCTTGCGTGCATCACTAACCCGTCGTTGTAAAGAGTCTACCTGCATGGGTTCAGGTTCAGGTTCCCATGTAATCCTACTCAAAGGTTCCTTAGCTGGAGAGGAAGGTAGGAAAAGGTTAGTGCGATTGCTTTCGAACCATCTCTCTTGCCTGCGTTCAGTCAGACGAGTATCAATACGGATGCAGTAGTTAATAAAGTCACCTAACGCAGTGGGAGGATCGGCACGAGCAAGTTCATCCTTAATCAGTGGAGATAACCCCTTTCGAAAAATAGATTTTTTGGCGGAACTGTCCCAGGTGGTATCAAGGGCCCATCTCCTGAAATCCAAGGCATATTCAGCTACCGAGTGCTTACCTTGGCACAAAGCTAACATGGCTGCTTCAGCTGTTGCACCTCGATTGGGGTCATCAAACACCTGCCCCATGGCTGAAATAAAAGCATCAAGGTGATTCAAACAATCATCCTCAGTCTCAATCAGAGGGTTTGCCCACATCAAAGCCTTGTTGGTAAGCAACATAATTATAGTAAGCACCTTAGATCGTTCAGTGGGAAATTGTGAAGCATGTGCAGAAAAAAAAAGATTGCATTGATTAATAAATCCCCTGAATTTCTCACGTTCACCGCCAAAACGAAAAGGGGGCAACTTGGGAATCCCAGAACTCGGGGCTACGGCAGGAGCCTGGACTCGCTCTTCTAGAACCTCAATCCTGGCTCGCAAATCCTGGGCAGTCTGTCCAAACACTTGCAAATTGTGATTAGTGAGGTCCTGTAGGCTTGAAAAACGGGTCTTTATATTCTGCAAATCTGCAAGGATATTATCAGTCACTCCGCAAAGTTCCTTTATGCGGGCCTCCATTTTCCAGATCTTTTAAGACAGGAGTACTGGAAGAAGAGGAGAGGAGAAAAAAAAAAAAACAATAGTGTTTACCTGTGGTAACACTGCAGAGAGAAAAAAAATTAAGGGAACTGCTCACCTGGAATGGTTGTGAGAAATCACAACCACTATCATCACAGAAAGTTCACTCGGACATCTGATATCCACAGTTACAGCAGACAAAAAAAGAGAAAAGAAAAGAAAAAAAAAAAACAATAGTGTTTACCTGTGGTAACACTGCAGAAAAAAAAACACTTAAGGGAATTGCTCACCTGGAATGGTTGTGAGAAGTCACAACCACTGTCATCACAGAAAGTACAACCGGACATCCGATATCCACAGTTACAGCAGACACAGCCTTTCCAGACCCAGCAGACACTAACGTTTTGGCTTCAGAATCTTGTAATGTATGTAGTACAGTTCATATAGCGTCTTGTGCTTGGGTGCGATGAAAATACATGAGACACAGGTTTGATATAGAAAGTCTTGTATTACTTCATACAAGTTGGCAAAAATAGTCACACAGTTTGCAGACACAGAAGCAGGAGACACAGCAGGCCAGAGTAATCTAAGCTCAGCAATCACTCTCCACAACAGGTTCAGGATCTTCTTCTCTGTTACCGTAAGTCCATGCAAACGTGGGTCTTTCAAAGAGCAGGGTTCAGAGTCCACAAGTGCTTCAGAGTTCCTCAGTAGGAATAGCTGGAGTACAAGGTCCAAGGCTTTAGGAGTCAGGTCACAGGTTCACTGCAGGCTAGATTCTGAAGCACTGATTGCTCAGCTGTGGCTGCTTAAGAAGCAAAAGGAGAGAATCAGGGCGGGAACATGCAAGCTGGAAACTCCATTTTGACTGAAGGCAAGATAGCTGCAGCAAGACAGAAAGTAAAATGGCTGACGAACAAACTGAGTTTCAGGAACATGTACACAGAACCTTACACTATCATTCAAAGGAAGATTGCATTTCATTGGTTGTCCATCTAGGTATCTGTTGTTGTATTTTTTGTAGGCACCAACTGCATCTTCCTTTCTTACAAACACAACCTCTGCAACTCCAGAACTCAACAAGCAGGTGCGATTCAAGGCACCGCATACACAGAAAAGCTCCACAATATCTTCCTCTGTGACTCTTGGCTGCAAATTATTAATGGTCATTTTGTGCTTTCTAAAGGGATAAAGGCAGACTCTTTTGGAATGAGCCCTACTGATGAACTGGCCTCCTTTGTGACAATTGTCTGTGACATGTTGGTTAGAGCCTTTGTGTGCAATAAAGGTGGCGAAGTCTCGTGCTGAGTAGATATGGGAGCTGTGTATGCATCATTCTGTACCACTTTAGTAAGAGGTAAAGTTTGCCCAAGAGAAAATGAATTTCCAGACATTCCCGGCCTTTTTGCACAGTGTTGGCAGCTGTGATCTTCATTTTATTGGTGGGGATGTGGGAAAGTTCCAAGTCGTCATCAATGCCATCATCATCCATATCGTGTAAAGAGGAAATCTGTGGATTCCCAGGTTTGTGGTTAACTACGTTTATTGGCATTCCTTTAACAGTGTTCGTTACACCTGAAAAAAGTTTTCAGCTGTGAAATTTGGATGGTCTTTGTAATATGTATGGGTGAAGATGAAGAACCTTGTGCCACAGGTGAGTTGATAGTTACAGCCGGTGCACTCCTCTTTAAGCTTCTCACGAGCATCTTGCGCTTTACCCTTTATACGGACATGTGCGTCTTTGGCAACCAATTTCTCACGGCAATCTTTTATGCCGAGTTTCAGACGTGCATCTGTTACAACTATCTTCTGACGGGCATCAAACGCATTCTGGTATTTGGTGGTGGGTAAATGACTAATCATTGTAGGCTGGATCCTGGATCTCATACCTCCCATAGCATCCCTGTTATTAATCCTGTACGTTCCCATTCCTGCTGTCAACATGCCCCTTTTCCTGATCACTTCATCCAACGACTCATTCGCCATATTTCTGCTAAAAAACCTGCACCTTCCCAGCAGCAACTGTGTAGTAAACCACGTTATTGTTTTCAAGGGTGTTTATGATGCCCATAAAAAAAAAAGTTTACACAGTATGTTGATGTGTACCCCACAGGGTGAAATGTTTGTCAGCCCATACACTTAGTGTATGTGCGTTACAAGTATAGGAGACCCGCTCCTTTAAACTGGGAAGACTTTTTTCAGAGGCCAACCTCCAGGTCTCTTCCAACACCACCACTAGATCACCAGGGTGAACGTGTTCCGTGATGCAACAGCCATGTTATTGTTTTGAATGGTGTTTATGATGGCCGTAACAAAAATGTTTACACAGTATGTTGATATGTGCCCCCCAGGGGGAATTGTTTGTTAGCCCATACATTTTGTGTATGGGCATTACAAGTATAGGAGACCTGCTCCTTTCTAATGGTAACATTTTTTTATGAGGCCTTCCTTTTTGTTTCTTCCAAGGGGGATAGGGATGCGTGCAAATTTGGGGCAGGCCTTGCATTCACTGCATAGCCAAACAGTATTGGAGACCCAGTTCCTAATAATGGGAACTGTAGGAGTTGGTCAGCTGCTTCAACAATGCAATTCTCCACTTTTGGGTCTTCGTCTTCAATACTGCAATTCCCCACTGCAGTTTTTTCAGCCTCAACACTGAAATTCTCCACTGCAAGTTTTCCAGACTCAACACTGACATTCTCCACTGCCAGGTCTTCATCCTCAACACTGACATTCTCCAATGCAGGTTCTTCAGGCTCAACAATTAACTGCATAGCCAAACAATATGGGAGTACCAAATTACTAGGAACAATGCTTTCAGGTGTCCATCCAGTACGTTGGTTCAAAGGGTTATTGGAGTGCATGTAACGCTGGGGCAGGGCAGGTCTTGCATTCAATGCATAGGCAAACAGTATGGCAGTACCAAATAAAGAATAATGGGAACTTTGCTTTCATGTGGCCATCCAGTATGTTGCTTCAAAGGGGTATAGGGGAGCGTGTAACTTTGGGCAGGGCATTGGCAAACACTATGGGAGACCCACTTTCTTATAATGGGAACATTTTTTCCTGAGGCCCTCCTGTATGTGTCGTCAAAGAGGTATTGTGGTGCGTCCTAAATTTTGGCAGCCCAGCCACTCACTGCATATGCAATAACAGTATAGAATACCCACTGTTTAAATATGGGAACAACAAAGCATACCCAGCTGTTGGCCCTTTAAGAATATTGATGCTGCCTGATGCCCCTTTAAAAATAGGTTTTGTGACTTTCAGAGTCCCTCCTTCATAAATGAAACAGGATGTGTCTGATGATGTGTCACACACCACATGGCCAGGTAATGTTGTAAAATGACATTTCCCAGTGAATGCATTTGTATTGGTTGAAAGCAATTCAAAAGTTGAAAAACGCATCAAAAACGCTACGTGTGAACATAGCCCAAGTGTTTTTTTGGGGGGTTATTTATTTTGCCTTACATACAAATCATTACCCTGGAAAGGATGTTCCCTAACATATTTCCCAGGAAAATCCATTTTGGTTTTGTTTTTGTATGTTTTAGTGTGCGCCTGAAAGAGTATCGTAACACTGACAACATTGTTCACAGCAGTGACCTAGTAGTCAGAAATGCTTCCAGGCGTCTTCCCCATGATGTTCCCATGTCACTGTTTCCATAGATTTCCGACGTTTTGATACCCTAAGGCCTCTTTCACATTTCCGGCGGGCGCCTGGCGGCGCCCCCGGCATTTTCCCGCAGCGCCGCATCTGAAAATCTGATGCGCCGCAGGCGGCTTTTTTCGCATTGACATGCATTAGCGCCGCATGGCGCCGCATGTCAATGCGTTGCATGCGGTTTTGTCCGGATGCGGCGCAAATGTACATTGCGGCGGCCGGACAAAACGCTGCATGTAACGTTTTTTTTTTTTTTTTGCCGGATGGTTGCTTATCTCTCCAAGCATCAGCAACCATCCGGCAAAAAACCGCATTTTGGGCGCCGGAAGTGTGAAAGCTTTTCACATGCGTCGCTGCGGCAAAATGCCGGGGGCGCCGCCAGGCGCCCGCCGGATGTGTGAAAGAGGCCTTAAAAGACCTCCGGGGGGGAGTCACGACAAAAAAAGCTCGGTTTTCCCATAGACTTACATTAGGCTCGTTGCTCGGGTCGAGCACCCGAGCATTCCAATTTGCTCAACCTGAGCATCGAGCATTTTAGTGCTCGCTCATCACTAGTATACACGCATTATAAAACGCACCCCCATTTTCCCCGTACAATTTATAATCCGAAAATACGGTACACTTTTACCAGTAACATTTTGTTTTAGCTCCAGATTTTACATTTTCACGTTGGAAAATGGGTAAAAATGGCACCAAAATTTGCCATACAATTTCTGCTCAACATAGAAATACCCCATATATGGCTGTACAGTACTGCTTAGCCACACAGAGAAACTCGGGAGGGATGGAGTGCTATTTGACTCTTGGAGAACAAATATTCGAAGAATAGTTTGCGGACTCCATATACCAGTGGCGTAGCAACTGTTTGTGGCGCCCGGGGCGGCAAATTTCAGGCCACACCCCTAGCCACACCCATTTCACTGGTCACACCTATATACACGCCCTGACCACACCCACTTAGCACTGCTGATCACACTGTTTCATAAACAATAATTATAAACACATACCTCTCAACCGTCCCGGTTTCAGCGGGACAGTCCCGATTTCAGGACCCTGTCCGCTGTCCCGGCCAGGCGGTTTACTTTCCGCATTAGAATCGTACATACGGAAACCCCGGGGACCTCCCACACATTCTGGCAGCCACAAGTCACGTTCCATCGCTGACCTCATTTCCCCAGGATGTGGGGATCTCACCAGCTATGAGGCGCTCCATTCAATACCCGGCTCTCACTGAGCGAGACAGGCAGGATCTGGGGATCTCTTCATCTGTTGAACAGATCCCATGTTGAGATCCCCACATCCTGCTTGTCTCGCTCAGTGAGAGTCGGGTATTGTATGCAGCGGTCCGTACAATACCCGGCTCTCACTCCAACAGATCCAGCGGCTCGATGCGTCGCCGTTCTGAAGACTCTCCCGAGAACGAGTTACAGTACCTGCTGCTGTAAGATGACCGCCGGAAATGAGGTCAGCGGTCATTTCCAGCGTTCAGCTGACTTACAGCACGTCACCTCCGGTGGAACGTGACATGTGGCTGCCAGAACGTGTGGGAGGTCCCCGGGTTTCCGCATGTACGATTCTAATGCGGGAAAGTAAACCTCCCGGCCAGGACAGTGGGACAGGGACCCAGCCCTACACAGATAACAGCATTCGCTCCATCCCCACGCAGACCCATGCACATAATGGCACCCCTCCTTCCCCCCTGCAGCCCCCAAGCACACAGATCCCGCAAGTAACAGGACCCTTGTACATGCGCGGCTCCGCTCTTTGTGGCCCTGTACACACACGGCTTTGCTCCGTACACCTCGTACACACACGGCTCCGCTCCGTACACCTCCGCTCCGTACACCTCGTACACACACGGCTCCGCTCCGTACACCTTGTACACACACGGCTCCGCTCCGTACACCTCGTACACACACGGCTCCGCTCCGTACACCTCGTACACACACGGCTCCGCTCCGTACACCTCCGCTCCGTACACCTCGTACACACACGGCTTTGCTCCGTACACCTCGTACACACACGGCTTTGCTCCGTACACCTCGTACACACACGGCTCCGCTCCGTACACCTTGTACACACACGGCTCCGCTCCGTACACCTCGAACACACACGGCTCCGCTCCGTACACCTCGTACACACACGGCTCCGCTCCGTACACCTCGTACACACGGCTCCGCTCCGTACACCTCATGCACACACAGCTCAGCTACATCCACACTGTAAACCCCTTATGATCCCACATATAAACTTACCATCATCCAGCACCATGACGACCAGTACAGCAGCTTCCTGCAACACAGGGGCCTGATCATGTGACACCTAACTCCTCCCCTCCTGTGACCTCATCACAGGTCCTGCTGGCACCTTTACAAAGGACAGCACAGCAATGGTAAATGCTGGCTGTGCGAAGTTGGGAGGGCAAGGAAGGGGTGCATGGGGGGGCGTGGCGACTTCTCACTGCAGGACACATAGTGTCCTGACCGAGACAGCGGGTGGGAGGGGTTAGAATCTGGACTGTTGGGATATGGAATTGCTGCTGCTGCTGCGCCACCCCCACACACACGTGCCGCCTGGGGCGGACCACACCCCCAGCCCCCCCCACGCTACGCCACTGCCATATACAAAGCCCTCAAGTGCCAGAATAGCAGATTCCCCCTCTAGTGACCTTTTTTGGAAATTACACTCCTCTGGGAATTTATCTACACGTGTAGTGATGATTTGACTCAATGGGTATTTTAAAAAAACAAGCAGCAGTAAATGCTGATGAGTTCAAATTGCAAATCTGCTATTTTAGTGCCCACACACTGTAGTGCTCGTATATTGTAGTGCCCAGTACGTTGTAGTGCTCATACATTGTAGTACCTGTACATTATGACCAGCTCGTGCTTTTGGAGACATAGACCCCTTAAATAAAGTGGGTTCTCATCACTACAGAAATGCCAAACATGGGGACGCTATATGTGATTTGGAGACACTGTGGGGCTCAGAAGGAAGGGAGGCATTTGGATTTGGGAGCGCAGAAGTTGCTGAATTTCAATTGGGGGTGAAAAGCCATTATGCTTTTCCAGAGCCTTTGTTCTACTGTAAGGGGGTAGCGGAGACCCTCGCTTGCCCCTCCCCCACATGGGACCTTTTTGCCTGTCATGAGATGCCTCTTGCTTTTGTCTGACAATGTATGTGTTTGCATTATTCTATTTTGGGAAGTTCCGCTTTAAATTGTCTATGTGTTTCATGTGTAATTGCTGCCTGTGTATAGTTAGGGACAGCAATGAGTTAATTTGGTGGGTTGTGCCAGCAGCAGAAAGGAGGGAGGAAGCTGCTGTTTCCAGTCAGTAGCCCTAGCATGTCGGCCCTGGGTAGTTGCTGAAGGACACTTGCGCAGGCAATTGCCAGACCCCAGGAGGGGCGAGGATCCATTGCCTCAGACTTAAGGACCGCAACACGTGCCCCAGGACTTCAGAAGGGCCCCCTGCTGAAGGGACTGCAAGCGTCCACATTCCAGCTTGTGGACTACTGCTTGATTTCGGCTACCGTGGCCAGTGTGGGAACGGCCGTGGACAGTGTCAAGGAGAGAGCAAGAAGCCAGTGTTGTACCTTTTACTCATCTCTGCTTTATTAAAGTTCCTGTTGGATTGCAAGTTGTGCCTGAGGATTATGTTTGTCTGGTCCATCTCTGTGCAAGGTACTAGTAACGTGGAAGCCCCCTATATTTCCATTAACAGATGACAGACCTGAGTGGGGACTTGTTTTTTTTTGTGGATTGAGTTGAAGTTTTTATTGCGAACGAACATTTTACATAACATTTAGAATCACATTTATCCTATGCTCTATGCTGAGCACTTATATCGGGGTTTCCATCTAAATCTCTGAATGACTTTATTCAGATGAAACCCTTTAGGGATCCAGTCACTAATCATAATTACTCTGGACTCCGCCTGGCCTCTGTTCAGCATTGTCCTCATTTTCAGACATGCACAAAACTATGGCCGACCACACTTTTAAGCTTGTCTAAAATGCCGTCGGATAATAGGCCAGACGGCATCCACAGATCCTCTATCCGCCTCATTTTAGTGAATCTTCCATATGAATTTCCAGCCAATCACATATTTCAGAGATTTACATGGTATAAACGCTCAGCACAGAGCGCAGAATAAATGTGCGCCGAGCCTTACTGCGATCTTTGGGAGGCAGAATGAAAAAATCAACAGCAGATGAAGAATTGGCTTTATTTATTTTTTATGCCGTTCCTTGTGCGGTATAAGTGATTAGACAACTTTATTCTTAAGGTCGATGCGATTACAGCAATACCAGGTTTATATCGGGTTTTTATGTTTGGCTGCTGTCACACACTAAAAGACGCTTTTTATTTTGCAAAAACAAGTTTTTGCATCCTTATGTTTGAGAGTTATAATTTTTCTATATTTTTGCCAACAGTGTTGTGTAAGGGCTTCTTTTTTGTGGGACGAGTTGACGTTTTTATTGGTAAGATTTTCGTGCACGTGATATTTTTTGATTGCTTTCTATTTTGATTTTTTTTATGTTTTGGTGCAAGATGACGTTTTAAGCTACACTATTTTTATTTACATTTGTGTTTTTGATCACGTTTTTTTAGGGAACATGCTCGGTGATACTTGGATATCACTCGAGTATCTGGGTGCTCGGATGTGCTCGTTACTTGGCTAGCATTGGGTGGTGCTCTATGTAAGGCCGGAGTCAGACACAACGTATAAAAATACGGTCTGTATTTCACGGTCGTAACACGCAGAAATGTTCCCTGAACAGTGATCCGTTGGCAATGCGAGGCTGCGTTTTTTGCGCATGTAAGCATCCGTATGACATCCCTATGGTATCCGTATTGCGTTTTTTCTCGCAACCTTGCAAAATCGACATTTAACAGTTTTGAGGCCTGAAATTAATTGAAATTATCATCATCAACCCTATTTATTGGCTTTACAACAGGTGGCAGCCCCCAATCTGGCCATTTTGGTTCTGTGCTTGTGTTGGTGTATTTGTGGTTTGTGTGAAAAATGTCAGACAGACTTAGTTTCACCCCAACTGAGCAGGTGCTATACAACTGGGTTTTGTCACGCTGCTTTGGCCAGCCATACCCAGTGATTGTGGATCCGAGGAGGAGGAGACAACTGTGGGTCCATTCACTTTTGAGGCAACGCCTCACTAAAGGCCATTTCCACCATCTCTATGCATCATTGCAGACCCATCCCGACAAGTTTTATCAATATTGTCGCATGAGCCTTTCCACCTTTGATATTTTGTTGGAGACAGTGCGCCCTGGGATCACCTTTCAGGACACCAGGATGCGCAAATGTGTTTCTGCTGAGGAGTGCCTTATCCTTACTTTACGGTATGCATTTCTCATCCTCATACTGTATGTTGATGATGTTTCCAAATTTAGTATATAGTTCTGTTTCAAAATTTAGTTTGTTTTAGTCGTAATATATATCCAAAATCAAAACTTGCAATATTCATAATAATATGTATTTGTTTCTAAAATCACATAGCCATTGGAATTATTTTTATGTTATTATTGCATGGCTTGTTAGTTAGACACTGTAACTTTGATTAATGTGATTTGTTTTTAACCTTCAACATGTTAGCTAATTTTACTTTATATTTTCTTTTCTTGTGGCTTCCTCACAACTGGTCTTTTATATGCGGCACTGCATCATGAATTTTTGAATGGAAAATCAACAATATCAGGCATTGTCCCAACTACCTGTTCCGAAATCTGGTCACGACTTCATCAAGTGGTCATGCCTGAGCCAAAGACTGGTTGCGAATTTCCAGGGGATTTGAGGAGCACTGCCAGTTTCCCAACTGTATTGGAGCCCTGGATGGGAAGCACATCCGTGTACGTAAGCCGCCAAACTCAGGGTCCCAATTCTATAATTATAAACAATATTTTTCTGTGGTGCTGTTGGCCCTGGTCGACAGTCACTACCGGTTTATAATTGTAGATATTGGGGCCTATGGAAGAACTGGAGACTTTAGAGTCTTCAATATATATAAATATAAAAATAAAGATTATTATTATTATTATTATGGATTGGCGGCTGCGCAATAATCAATTGGACTTACAACCACCACGTCAGCTTCCAGGCTCCAATATTCAACCTCTGCCTTATGTCCTTGCTGCAGATGAGGCCTTTCAATTGACCCATCATGTAATGAGGCCCTATCCCTGTAGAAACCTGGACCCCTGGCGCAGAATCTTTAACTTGCGCCTATCACACGCACGACGATTAGTGGAGTGCGCTTTTGGCATTCTTTGTGCCAAATGGCGTGTCCTCCAGTCAGCCATTCAGTTGAGTGAAGCTAACGTTAATGAGGTGATTAAAGCATGTGTCATCCTACATAACTTCACCCGAATACATGATTGCTGCTCATTTGATGGTGCTGCAGTTGTGTATGCCAATGTGGGTATGCCTATTCAACATGTGATCTCTCCCCGTCGTCGTTGCTCTCTGGACTCAAAGTACGTGATGTGTTCACTAATTGTTTTGTAACAACTCAGGGTACTACTCCCTGGCCAGATAATGCTATATCTATGTTGTAATTATATTATTATTATTATTATTATACATTGTGAGACAGTGAAGGGGTATGTATTGGATGGGGTGTACATCTCGCCCAGGTACTTAGCTGACTGGAATAAGGGAAATGTATGTCTGTGTAAACCTAGTGGTAGAGCAAGTTCACTACACCCTCCATTCAGTACAGGCTTGCAGCTCAAACCTGAGGCCACTCAGGTTTTAATTAGGCAGCCAGAAGTAGGTGGTTGAGAACACAGACATTGAGTTCTTAGTCTGGATGTGACTCCAGACACTGCTGGAGTCTCCGGGAAACCACTCACTGGTAAATACTGAATATATGTGTTGTTTTGGGCAAGGCTGGTAGAGTCTGGGCCCTGATAGTGAGGGAACTATCTGTGTTTAGTGAGTAGCAGGACAGGCTCAGGATTTTGGTTTATGAGTTGGTTTTGCTCATGTTTGTTTGCTGTGGACTTACAATAAAGCTGGTTGCGGCCAGTATATAACAGAATTGCTGTCTGTGAGTGAACTGTGTTTATGCCACTCCGTCTACCCGAGACGGCGATCCCAGAGCTACAGGTCCTTCTCAAAAAATTAGCATATAGTGCTAAATTTCATTATTTTCCATAATGTAATGATTACAATTAAACTTTCATATATTTTAGATTCATTACACACCAACTGAAATTTGTCAGGTCTTTTATTGTTTTAATACTGATGATTTTGGCATACAACTCCTGATAACCCAAAAAACCTGTCTCAAAAAATTAGCATATCAAGAAAAGGTTCTCTAAACGACCTATTACCCTAATCTTCTGAATCAACTAATTAACTCTAAACACATGCAAAAGATTCTTGAGGCTTTTAAAAACTCCCTGCCTGGTTCATTACTCAAAACCCCCATCATGGGTAAGACTAGCGACCTGACTGATGTCAAGAAGGCCATCATTGACACCCTCAAGCAAGAGGGTAAGACCCAGAAAGAAATTTCTCAACAAATAGGCTGTTCCCAGAGTGCTGTATCAAGGCACCTCAATGGGAAGTCTGTTGGAAGGAAACAATGTGGCAGAAAACGCTGCACAACGAGAAGAGGTGACCGGACCCTGAGGAAGATTGTGGAGAAGGACCGATTCCAGACCTTGGGGGACCTGAGGAAGCAGTGGACTGAGTCTGGTGTAGAAACATCCAGAGCCACCGTGCACAGGCGTGTGCAGGAAATGGGCTACAGGTGCCACATTCCCCAGGTAAAGCCACTTTTGAACCATAAACAGCGGCAGAAGCGCCTGACCTGGGCTACAGAGAAGCAGCACTGGACTGTTGCTAAGTGGTCCCAAGTACTTTTTTCTGATGAAAGCAAATTTTGCATGTCATTCGGAAATCAAGGTGCCAGAGTCTGGAGGAAGACGGGAGAAGGAAATGCCAAAATGCCTGAAGTCCAGTGTCAAGTACCCACAGTCAGTGATGGTGTGGGGTGCCATGTCAGCTGCTGGTGTTGGTCCACTGTGTTTCATCAAGGGCAGGGTCAATGCAGCTAGCTATCAGGAGATTTTGGAGCACTTCATGCTTCCATCGGCTGAAATGCTTTATGGAGATGAAGATTTCATTTTCAGCACGACCTGGCACCTGCTCACAGCGCCAAAACCACTGGTAAATGGTTTACTGACCATGGTATTACTGTGCTCAATTGGCCTGCCAACTCTCCTGACCTGAACCCCATAGAGAATCTGTGGGATATTGTGAAGAGAAAGTTGAGAGACGCAAGACCCAACACTCTGGATGAGCTTAAGGCCGCTATCGAAGCATCCTGGGCCTCCATAACACCTCAGCAGTGTCACAGGCTGATTGCCTCCATGCCACGCCGCATTGAAGCAGTCATTTCTGCAAAAGGATTCCCGACCAAGTATTGAGTGCATAACTGAACTTTATTATTTGATGGTTTTTTTTGTTTGCTTTTAAAAAACACTTTTATTTTATTGGACGGTTGAAATATGTTAATTTTTTGAGACAGGTTTTTTGGGTTATCAGGAGTTGTATGCCAAAATCATCAGTATTAAAACAATAAAAGACCTGACAAATTTCAGTTGGTGTGTAATGAATCTAAAATATATGAAAGTTTAATTGTAATCATTACATTATGGAAAATAATGAAATTTAGCACTATATGCTAATTTTTTGAGAAGGACCTGTATATCCCCTGAAAAGCTTACAACATTTATATAGCGCCATTTATTCCGTAATTATATATTTTTTGGTTTATTAAAAAGCTTGTTTGTTCTTGAAGTGTGTGTGCTTTCATTTTCATTGTGGCAAATGTTGAAATATTTTGTTGTCCAAGTGATGAATTAAATAACACACAAAATGCGTAAAATTCAAACTTTTTATAAAGGCAAAATAAACTTAGGAAAAAAAATAAAAATCACTCATATGGCTTTTGTGGCCATACAAATTTGGTCAAACTTTTTTTTGCATATTTTCTAAAACAAAAATTAAAAAATACCCAGAAATTTGTGTTATCAACAAAACACACCCCAATTTATAAATTCTCGTAGGTTGGTGGTGGGGATGGCGGGAGTCCAGCTTCACTTTGCTGCTGGGTTTGACGCCCAACTTGGACCTCACCCTGTGTGGAACATATTCTGGGCCAGGATGGGTAATGTGGCTAGGATCCTGGTGGTGACTATAGAAGTGGCCATTTTTGCCTAATATGATGTATGATTCATATAACCCCTTTTTTTCTTTTTCTTTATTTAGCAAGAGAAACAAAGAGTACTTTTCTCTCTTTTTGGAGACACGCACACACACTTCAATCATCTACCTCTCGGCTTCACTCGGCTGCACTCGGACTTCCCCGTCCTACGCAAGCGCACTACACCATCCATCATGGCCCTGACAACCCAGGAGTTCTTCTGTATTCACGTGCACTCATTGCACATGTATAAATTGCACGGACTCTCGGTCTTATCCACATGTTGTGGACAACGGGACCCTCACCCCGGACCTCCAGACTGGAAGTCTTTTGTTCACTCCTGCGGTTTACAGGAATTCCACATAGAGATCAGAGGTATCTTGTTTCCCTTTCTTTTTTTTCAGAAACGCTCCTTCTGGCATGTCAGTAACATAGTTTCTCTTATCACTTACTATTCACAATGACGTGTTTCTCGTACTGCCCTTACTGTTTTATTTCAGTGGGAATTTTGCCCTTTTTCTAAATAAGCCTCTACATGCAGTAAAGTATTCAATTGTTATTTGTCTGTTCAGTCTATGACAAAGCTGGATAGGTACCACACTGAGTTCATATAGACTCTATGTGAACTCAGTGTGGTACCTATCCAGCGTTGTCATTTATAATGCTCCCTCCTTTTTGTCTTATTTTAATGTGAATATATAGCGCATTACTGTTGATTTTGAACGTATTTCCATCAAGGCTACCTGATGTTAAGGATCCTTATGTCTCAAGCATAATTTCCTTTTTATTTTTTATTTTTTCTCATATTGATTTGCTGGTTGAATATTTTTGTCTTTTGATACCTTCCCTTTTTGTTATGTTACAGAATAGGACACTTCTTGAAAAAGGCACATAAGCTGAAACGTCGATAATTTTGTGCGTCCATATGAATTATTCTACATAATAATCTATATATGACTACATGGAAGAATTGTCCACTGTTTTTTTCTTTTTACTTTTTGAATCTGCTGACTTATTTTGAATAAATATTGCAAAAAGCGACTTTATTCAGTGTGCCGGAGTTTTCTCTATCTATAAGGACCTTTTTTTCTCCTGAGCACCTACTTACGGTGAGCCTCCTGTATTCGTATTGTGTGGCCCAGCTATGTAAGGCACACATAAAATTCAGGAGAGTGCACAGGAAGGTAACCGTAAAAGCTTGTTATCTATTCACGTCACTCACCCTTTCAGACACACCCACCAGGGGTATAGGAGGGGGTGACACGTAGCAGAGTGCAGTCTGTTTCCTGTCTGAGAAGAGCTCAGATCAGTCAGTCAGTTCCCTGTCTTCAGACAGTGCAGTTCAGTGCCAGTGGAGTCTGGACTTGGAGGGAGAGGAGAGAGGACTGAATCCTCGCAGAGCTAGCGTAGCTCACCTGACATAGAAGTGGAGGCTAGTACGGGTGAAGTGAATCATCCTAGCCTAGTCAGAGCTACCCTTAATCAGTACCTCAACAGAAGCTGAAACAAGGAGGATACTGAGAGCTGCTCAGCGAGCTCTGGAGAAAGCTGACATTACCATCGAAGCTACAAGTGTTTATGCTAAGAGCGAGAGCAGGGCGAAGGGCATAGTGGAGAAGACAGACAGAAGTGCTTCAGGTATTGGATTGCCTGCACCAAATTGCCGGACACCGGAGTCCGAGGCGTTGCTAGTGTTTCAAGCATAGTAACAAGAAAACCGGAGGCATCTGGACTACAGGTCGCAGAGAGCAGCCCTAAGTGTCGATACGTAATCGGAGTCAGGAGGGACAGGGACTTTTAGCAGGGCCCTGCATAGAAGGACTCTGTTCTCACCACTCAGAAGGCTCCACCACAACGTCGGCCGGGCTTGTCAGTTATTGAGAAAGCTGGAGATAACCGAGTTAACTTCGCTTCAGGCAAGTTGGACTCACATACATATTGGAGTAAAGGAGGCCTCTAACCTGCTCAGCGGTTACCCGAATGTGCATTCTCCACCCCGACCAGCTCCCCGGGATTTTGCTGAAACACCTTCAAGTAAAAGGTATGAAAAGAAGCTGCATTGTGTGTGACTGAATTCTTATCTACACCCTGCATCATCACCATAGACTTCCAGGGACCAGTCTCACCTGTGGGAGACTTACCACCCAGCTGCCCCATAACATCCCCTGTGAAGATCCTTATAGCAGCGCTGGTACAATTGACCAGATACCACAGGTGGCGTCACGAACTACCTATCCTAATAATCCCCTGTAAATATCCCCCATCGCTTGACTGCCAGGGCCACGGACCGAGTCCCGCTGCCAGTGACATCTCCCATAGAAATCTATGGGCTCGGCTCCGAGTACCCCATAGCCCTGGTATCCACAATTGTGGTGCGAGTCAACTAAACTTGGCGTCACGAACAGGATGAGAAGCTTGCAATTGTGAGTCCTGTGTGCCTATATTGACTGTTTGGTGAAAAAGACTGTTTGCTGTGTTTGGCGCCATAATACCGCCATCTTTACCACATATTCGCGCCCCCAGGCGCTGGTGAAGAAGGAGGCGTACCTGAAAGAAAAGCGCGCTGTTGCCTGGCCCCGTCCCCAACTCTGACGCGGCGGCAGGTCCTGTGAAACAGGAAGTGAACGCTCTGGCATCAGAGCGACAGCGACAAAGGTCCTGTCTCCACCGCTGTGCCTGCGACGCTGCAGCCTGTGAAAGAGGTAGGCTCAGATTAACCAAGGGAGCATCAATATGTCACAGCAACCAGCAGACGGAGTGGCCCCCGCCGGTGGCCCCAATAGTCCACCGCTTGGCGATGTAGCGCGGGATGGAGGGGCAGGCCCCACACCTAGTCTGGTGGTCGCCCCTGTCAAAGATCTGACAGCAGAGACAGCAGCAAAAACCTTCCAAGCAAGTTTCTGCAGACCACACGGATATCCAGAGCAGGTACTGACTGATCGAGGTCCTGCATTTGAAGCGGAACTGTTTCAGGAATTCTGTCGGTTGTATGGATGTAAGAAGATCAGAACGACCCGTACCACCCTCAGAACCAACGGCCTTTGTGAAAAGATGAATCACATTGTCATGGATTTACTGAAAACTGTACCACTGGAAGAAAGAAATCGGTGGCCAGACTTGTTACCTGACCTGGTT